>WIGN01000101.1:0-121009 GCA_014235955.1 Colletotrichum sojae | reverse complement strand
GCCTGGATAACTGTAACCCATTCACGGTTACCAGGCTGCATCATTTTCGTGTTTGAACGCCTTTCGGCACTCGTCACGACCATTCCGGACGCAATCTGGCCCATCATAAACCCAGTCTCGTCGAAGTTATAGATATCCGAGTCCACGATACCGTATTTCGCGACTGTGTTCGCCACAAGCCGAAACCACGCATTTATCGCGTCTGGATCTTCGCATTGGGCCCTCTTGTAGTCGTACTTGCGAAAAAAGCGCGTCCGGAGCTGTGGTTGTCGCTTGACGAAGTTTGAGGCCCAGCGCTTCCCAACCGGGGGCGCGTCGCGGTCGGCAAGAAGTCGATTAGACATATCTTCCACACCGCTAATACGGGGAGGGAACGATCGGGAATCTAGGTCGAGAATGTACTCAACTAGCTTCTCTTCCTCAAGTAGCGTCAAATTCCGCGAGTTAGGTATAGTGTCGCGTCGTGATAGAATGCCCTTTAGTCGCCGATCTAGCGTCCTAGAGCAGACTGAGTATATCTTAGCTGCAGCCCGAGCGCTAAGATTTGGGTCATTTCTAATAGCTTGAAGGGCAAGTTGTATTTGAGATTCTTTACTACTTCGCGCCATGATTTGTTATGGAAGAGAAATGATAAATTATGTTGTTATGTTGTTGCTGTAATTTGTTGCGACACTCGCTTATCAACCACGTTACTCTATTTCGCTAACTTTATGTAGTAGTACCATGTTACTTTAGTCACTCACTTCCTCTCACCCCAGTCCCCTGCCATGCGTCTCGAGATGCTACCCACGTTGTCACTCCCCTGGGTCTTGGCCGCCTCGTACGCCAGTCGGTACGCGCCGACGTTCTCCGAGAACAACAGTCGCCTGTCCGCCCATCCCGTGACCTTCCTGATCTTATCGCTGTCCACCCACTGACTCCGACCGAAGACCAGCAAGCCCGTCATGTCGTCCGCCGGGATCTCCTCCGGACCGAGGCCGAGACGGGCGCCCCCAGTGAAGCCGTACTCAGCAGCCAGCGCATCTCCAACCTCCTTCAAGGTCTCATATTGCCGCCCAGATACATTGAAAATCTTCCCCGCTATGGCATGGAATCCGGCGTGCCGCCCTTCGCTGTCGACCTCATCTGCGAGGACTTCGCTGCCAGCGCCACGTACGCCTCGGCGCAGTCGTCGACGTGGAGCGAGTGTAGGATGGTTCCTGCGTCAGCGGCGAAGTCGAGAGTGTTCAGGCCGCTTTCATGTTTGTCCTTGGCAGCAGCAAGAGCAGCGCGGGAGGCATACTCGAACGCGGCGCCGAAGTAGCTCCCACTATACCCATACACGGGCGTCGCGCGGACAACGGTGACATCGAATACCGTCACCCCATAGTCGCTGCCGGTGGCTCGCATCGAACCAAGGCCCTCACCGCGGCGTCCGTCCGTCCGCGGATGGGAGGGGTGCGTTGAGTGGCGAGGTTTTCGTGTGAGGCTGTAGGTTTGGGTCGCCGTGGAGGCCAGTGGTGCCGTAGTCCTTGCAGCCCGACGACCACAGCACAAAGGGACGTCTTCTACTCAGAGAGTCGGGCACAACAAAGCGGCTCGAAGCATCGCCGAGACCGATGATCAGCTCCAGGACTGCGTTCCAGTGTTGCGTCTCGACGGCCGAGTTTGTCTTGGCCGGCTCGGTGCAGATCACGATCACGTCCTACCGCAGGCTGTTGGATAGGACCTTCCGGAAAGTACCCGTGACGTTGGCTAGGTCGCTGACGATGGGAATGACCTCGTTGGCCGCAAGATCGTGGGCGGCGGACGGCCGACGAACCAAGCAGTAGACGCGATAGGGGTAAGGGCCTGCATCTCTGCCTGTCTTCATGAGCGGTCGGCGCTGCAGCGCGAAGACAGGCTCGGCAGATGGCCAGTCCGAGGTAGCCGTTGGCCCCGACGACTAGGACAGACCGATGGCGTGGGTCAGCGGTCTCAATACTGTCGCCCATGGTGTGCTCACTTCTGATTTGTTCGTCGTGGTTGACTGCTTTAAGAGAGGCTGGGTGTATTGGAGTAGAATGAAGTGTCGGGTCTTGGACCCGACCCTCGCGTTCATCTCGATGTGAATTGTCCCAGAAAACGAATGCTCAAGTCAGCCATGACAAGACCAAGACGGCTTCGGGCCGTCAGCGGCAGATCGACCCCGATGGAAGGCTACCCAGCGGATAGTTGGGTCTCTCCGTGCGGTATTTTGCAGTGCTAATAAGTCCGGTCTGACTATAACATGTATTTGTCAGGATCATTGTGTTCGACGGCCTGAGTTGCTCCGTCGGCTGTTGGTTCAAGAGAGCCAAGACACCAACAGGCGAAGAGCTGACCGCCAAGAAGATCGCCAAGCTCGTACGTAGGATACTATGATGTGGACGGACCAATCGACCCAAGCGGCTGAGAACCATCGGAACTGACTGTGTCTCGTGGCCGCCGTTGCAACGCTGAGCCGCATACATGCGCCTTCTAGTTATGAAAAACACCCCGCTATCAAACGACTTTGACCGTCTTACAGGGGAGCTAGTTGATGGACTTTGGGACTTTGAAATTATCACCCCTTGGCGCTCCCCGCAACCCTTCAGAAACCCTACAGAGCGGGAAAGAGCTTAGGAAGCGAGACTGCAACTGTTGGGCCGATTCCGAGCCGTGCCTCGCCGTGTCGCCCTATCATTCGTCTCTGCCCGTATTACGTTGTCCCCGCCGTCTGGGACGAACCCATGAGGGTGAGGCAACTGCCTCATTGGGACGTACAGAACAAAAAGCATTAGAGGAGGCGATCCGGTATTCCCTCTGCCTTTTCATCCATATATCAAATTGACTTATAATAATCGGCTTCTCGGATGCTCTTCCAATCGTCCCAAATCCATATCACAACCGTTCTCCCCAAGCAAGCAAATTCCCACTCATTAGCCAAAGCTCGTCTTTTCGTCTTCTAAGTTTCCTGTTTCAACCTCCAACAACTCTCTCACAATGTCTGGCCTCCGCTACTTCTCATACAAGGACCATGGGGCTCGTCTCCTGGAGCAGATGAACTACAACCAAGCTGTTCGCGTCGGCGACCGCATCGAGACGGCAGGCCAAGGTAAGACCCGTCCTATCCTCCTATATTCTCCCCCCTGGCTTCCAATCCATCCGCACGATCACGGTTTTACCCGCCCCTAC
Source organism: Colletotrichum sojae (assembly GCA_014235955.1). NCBI lineage: Eukaryota > Fungi > Ascomycota > Sordariomycetes > Glomerellales > Glomerellaceae > Colletotrichum > Colletotrichum sojae. Next base: position 117,835 of record WIGN01000101.1, on the reverse strand, counting down.
ATGTCGGATCCCCACCCACACGGATGCACGCCGACTTGCGCGCATGAACCCCGGTCGTCTGGACGGACCAACGAACCACGGCTAACACTCAACCCCAGGCGGCTGGGACCCCAAGACAGGCGAGATCCCTTTGGACCTCCTGGAAGAGATCGATCAGGCCTTCGCCAACGTCGACCTCGCCCTCCGGGACGCCGGCGGCAAGGGGTGGTCCCAGGTCTACCGCATCCGCCTCTACGCTCTCGACGACGCCATGGTCCCCGAGGCCCTCGGCCGCATGGTCGAGAACATGAAGAAGTGGGCCCCTGACCACAGCCCCATTCTCACCGGCGTCGGCGTCTCCAAGCTCGGCCAGCCCGGCATGCGCGTCGAGGTCGAGGTCGCCGCCTATGATCCGGAGGGGGCCAAGAACTAAGCTGACGGCGGGGCGGGAATCTTGAGGAGGAGATATTGTCTTCAAATGATAGAACGATGCTTGGACGTGAATTACTGGGACACAAACTGAAGTATGATGTATCTTCTTGATCGGGAATAGGATGAATGGGGGTTATCATAACGATTTGGGTCAAGTCTGACAATGGCCAAAGAAAGTTGAAATGAAATGTTTCTGGAGTCAACAGTCTGCATCTGTAGTAATACCACCCGTGTGAGCTGAATTATGTGGAAAACTCTTCCAGATTCCAAAACCTTCCCAAGAAAAACGAGAACTAACCTTAAAGAGAAACCCAGCTCTTCGAGACCCTCGTGGAAGGGCGGGTCGAATGATCAGCATGCGCTTTCACCTTGTCAACCCGAACGTCGACGCCGACTTCCTCCCTAGTTCTGGATGCCGCGGTCTTCAAGCTGCCCATCTCCAAACCTCCGCCCTCAATCTCGCCATCGGATGAGACGAGACCTCGCTCGCTGTTGCTGTCAGCGGCTTTGACGCCGCTGCCGCCGCCCGCATACCTTGACTTGCTTCTCGGCGCACTTGGCCAAGCATCCCCGTTGGAACATCCTCCGTCATTACCATTGTTGTACTGTCCCTTATGCCCGTAACTCTGAAGCTTGCTGCGGAAGTCCAGCCTGAAAGACACCATCCGGATGAGGGGCTGCAGCGCGGGAAACGAGGCGACCCACAGGCCGACGTGTCCCTCGAGATCGGTCCAGATGCCGATCGTGGACATGTTGAACGTGCTGTCTGCGGCTTAGCAAAGTTCCGCTAGGATCAAGGAATGGACGTCACGGGAGGCTTACGGATCCTCGAGGAATTGTTGCATCTTCGTCGTGGCTATCGGCTGCGTCCGGCTCGCCACGACGAAGAAGCCCTCGCTGAAGACGCAGATGAGCTGGAAAACCTCCTGGACCACAGCATCCTCGTGTAGATGACCCAGATGGGCAACCCCATCAGGGCAAAGTCGAGGGCGAGCCCGGAAATCTGATGCGCTACCATCATTGAGTTCTGGTGGCTGGGGGGCAAGCAGTCTTTCCGGGGAAGAAAGGCGGTTTCCATAGGTGTCTGGATCAAAGTTGAGAGTCAGCGGCTGTTGGTCTTTGGGTGATGATGATACTCATGACGCACGTAACAGGGCTGCACTGAGTTAGCCGGTAAACCAAGCACCCGATGGTCTGCGCTATGACGAGTGAGCCGGTGATGTAGGTGAGCATCACGTAGATACCTGTTGACAACAGTGAGCTGGGCCCATACGACGTGTAGGAAAACGCATACGATGCTGGCTGAGTCGGGGCAAAAATGCAACAATTGACAATCTCATCAGGCCGGTACCGACGAGATAAATCAATCCGTTCGTCACAATTCCCTGCTCGGACGGAATCAGGTTAGCCCTCGTGTGATGAGAGTCGACTCGTACAGACATACCTCGAACCATATCTCAAAATCTTCCCTGGGTATAAATTCGAGATGAGCCCCGCTACCGTACTGTACCACTGTTGATAACTTCAGATACTAAACGGCGAAGTTAACTTGGTAACTTCGAAGACTCACATCGAATATCTAAGGCAGATAGCGTGGTCACGGCCCCCTAGAAAATTTCTGTTAGCATGGTGTGTCTCGAGCAAAAGAGCACGTCAACGTTCAAACTCACCCATGCGAGGAGCGCAAGGGCGTCATCCAGACCAAAAGCCTTCGCAACGAATGCGCGCACGTATAGTCTTGTCCACACAATGGTGGATGTGCAGACGATGAGCGCTATGTTGAGTCGTAGCACCGTGTCGCCAGAGTAGTTCGGCGAGTCCGTGAAGTGGACATTTGGTGCTGTTGTGCTGTCTGCCATTTTGACGAGCGTCACGGAGCGAACACGAGATCGGAGCTTCAGCGGAGATTAAGCTAAGAGACGACATGGAAACCACAGACGGAATGGCAAATATATTCATGCATCTATGGGACGCTCAGAACTCAAGATGAGCAATCATGGAAACAGGTTTTCTGATCGCTCCCGCCGGACTTGGCGTGGATTCGGGCCCATGAACCCGGTTCCATGAAGGTGACCCAGATCCACCGGCCTCTTCCATGGCTGGAAAGAAACCCGGAGATATTTTCTTTCTTCAGCATCCGTGCCGTAGACACACGTTGAGATAGCGAGGTTGGTGTGTCACAAGAGCGGTCGGCCGCGTTGAAGACACGTTCACGTTGGTTGGCGCTCCGAACCCATGGCCTCAGTGCTGCTGCAGGGTCATGTTCATCGAGCCTGGACTGGAAGAAACCATGTCTCGGGCAAATGATTACATACTTGCTTACCTACCTACCAGACTCCTCAGAAGAACACACAGTTATTGGACAAATGCGAATTCAACTGCGCATACCGGACCAAGCTTCCGCCTTGGGCTCCCATCGCTGCGTCTTTCCCTCCGATTAGACGAGTATTGAACCGACCGATGTGTTTCGGGCTTAATGAGGGCTCTCGTCGTTGGACTACTTGATAGGGTCGCTTGCGTCTTTTCACGTCATCTCCGCTCGCCAATGTAGGTTCCTGCAGAAGGCTGCAGAACAGTTGCAGAACGGTCAAGGCCCAACCAACACAAACATAGCACCCCATGCAGTTTCTATGGGGCAGCCGCGAGTCGGAGGGCAGCTCCGGAGTTGTCGAGACCAGGCCGTGAAGATGCCCAGCTTACTCACCCCACCAGAACCCAGGTCTGTCATCTCGTCTACAGGTAATCTTGATCGATTCTGACGATGACTTGTCGCAAGTACAATGTCGGATCGGACGATACATGCTGGAAAGCCCATGAATGTTTGCTTAATCCCCGTTCCAACGACCCGAGTCGCTGTAGGGGTCCATCGGGCGCACGGTTGTCGGGGGAAAATGAGAAACTACCAACCTTTTTTTGACGCCGCACATCACCATCAACCAGTGCTCACGTTCTGCTCTCAGCAATCGAATCTTCTGGGTTTCTATCAATTTAGAGTTTGAAGAGGCTAAAGTATTCTGAGTTATCTACTCACAAGAACACATGTCTCGTCATTCCTTCAGTGTGCGTGTAAGCCTCCGGTCTTGGGTTGTGGAGATGCGTTGGCAAAAAGTTCCCACGGTCCCACCCAGCATGGTCTCCTGCAACCGGGTTCACTCTCGACAAACATGTTGCGCCCTAGCCAGACATGCCTCCAACCAACAGCTTGGAAGTTATGAGAAACCTTGGCCGTCGTGTGTTATATATTACCATGCAAGAGGTCGTTTGATGTAACCTCTCTCCTGCTTCGCACAGGAACTCGTGTACTCTTCTTCCACTCGCTCATCCTCCTTCTGTTCTCTGGTTCCAGCCATGAAGTCTGTGTCTTTCTGGACCTCTGCCTTCTGGGCCCTCGCAAGCCTGCAGCCTCAAGGCGCCAGCGCGGCTCCCTCCAACGGAACGCACTCAGGATGTTGCAGGAACCCGCTCGTGAGACACGAGTGGCGACAGCTGTCGTTGGAGCTGAGGTTGGACTACATCCGCTCGGTCAAGTATTTGATGGCTCTGCCGTCAGAGGGTATCGACCTGTGGCCTGGCGCGAAGTCTCGGTTCGACGGCTTCCAGGGCATGCACATCTACATGACGCAGAAGGTTCACTTCAATGTGAGTTGATGGCAACCGAGGGAGCAACTTCTGCGCTACAGGTTACTAACTGAGACACAGGGCCCTTTCCTTCCGTGAGCCATGGCACCCCGGGGGTCTACCTGCGTATGTGTTCGTGCTACTGACATATCACAGCTGGCATCGCTGGATGCTGTATCTGTATGAGTCCGAGTTGCGCAGCAAATGCTCATACAAGGGCGCGCTTCCGTACTGGGACGTGAGCCTGGAAAACACCGCCGAGACCTTTCTCAACTCGCCAGTCTTCGACAATGTATATGGAGTCGGAGGAAACGGCCCGTACATCGTGGACGTCAGCGACAAGGAGCAGTTTCCCGTCCAGAAGCCGATCGTGATCCCAGAGAGAAGCGGTGGCGGTTGGTTCATCCCAGCCATGCAATGATGAGACACGCAGCTGACTTGACCCTCAGGCTGCGTCCAAGACGGGCCGTTTGCCAACATCACCGTTCCCATGGGCCTGGGTAAGTAGCTTCATATCCACTCTTGCCGCTAAGTGTACAATGCTAAGTGACAACCCTGCCTAGGCTTTTCCGTCGAGTCCACCCCCCACTGCCTCCGCCGCGACTTCAGCCTGCCCATCATCACCAACGCCCTCAGAAACGAGGTGACCGACCGGACGATCTTTGCGAAATCCTTCTCCGAGTTCAATCACCACATACAGGGCTACAGCATGCAGGTCAGCGGGATGACTCTCCATGCGGGCTTGCACCTGGGCATCGGCGGCGCAGTTGGAGATGTAAGAGAGCTCCGATCAGCTTCGTCTGTGTAACAATTCGCTGACCATGCTTCCCCGATAGGTTGCTGACATGTACGCATCCCCGGGTGACCCCGTGTTCTACTTCATCCACGGCGCTCTCGACGAGATCTAGAACGACTGGCAGCGCAGAGGTACGTGTCTATTTACCGGGAGAAGACTGGCGTGCTTTTCGAATTTGAACTAACGTTCTGGTGACAGACTGGCCCGCGCGCAAGACCGACATTGGCGGACCGGATGTGATGTACGGCTACCCGTTTAACTACTTCGGGGACGTCGCGTACGAGAACATCACCCTGCAGTACCAGCTGTCGTTCCCCAACTTCGGCCCTGACATAGTCGTCTCTGACATGATGGACATCCACGGGGGTCCATTTTGCTACGAGTACAAATAGTGGGTGGCGTGGCATGTAGATGCTGGATCGCGCGAGTCATGTGGATCTCATAGAAGACCGCGAAACTCATTTAGCTAGTTTAATAACCTGATAGCTTGCACTGCAAGTTCGGGGGACACAGTCCTCTGTGGCGAGTTTCAAGTTTCAACGGAAGCTCGACGTACACACGTGGGCTTGTGACTTCTGCCGACTACTAAGTAACCTCTCAGATCGAGAGGCTTTCGGAGGAAGAGGCGCAGAGCTCAATACCCAGACCGACAACGCCTCCCAGTGTCTGTGGCTGGACCACGGGTTCGGTTCATTCGTGGCGTGACCGCCACGACGGCAGTTCTCTCGTCGGGCCGTTTGCCGGATCGACATCTAGGATCTTCTCTTCCGCAGATCACCTGATGATCTCTTTCCTTTTGCCACGGCAACGTTGAATGTCAACTTTGACCTCTAGAGCTCACCGGTCAGACGGACCATGGCGGTAAGCAAGTAGCTTTTTGCAGGTTGCCTGATCAAGGAATGAGCGACAAAGTCCGTCGATATCTCGTTATCAAGCTTGCCGTCTTTCTGAAATTGAAAATCCCATTTCTGGTCTTGATTGCTACCTTGGCATTTCTCCTCGTTGAGACGATGACATGTTCCTGGACGACTTCGTGTATGCGGGCTTGGGTGTCTTTCAACGTCGGAGCATTGCCACCGCGGTCGCAGGGAACGCCAGGCACGTAGTATGAAGCATGTAGCATTTGATTCGACGCCGTTAAATCAAATTTATTTTCTTTCCTTTTCTTCCGAACATGCACCCCTAGAGCAGGTTATCTGCAGTGAGCATGAGCGTGCCATTCAACCTCCATGCAGACAGGGCCTTGACATGAGCCCACCGACACCAAAGAAGGTCTTCGTCATTGATTCTCAGCCTTCTAATTCGAAAGAAGCCGCTTATCCGTTGTCCAACCGCCGAACTAGCGCAAGACACTACATCGGTCCGGGCGGCTGTGGCGCCAGCCTCCCCCCCCCAAGCGAAGATCATTTGGAAGGGTGACAACCGGCACTGGGGACTCTTCTTTTTTTTACCCGATTAGCTGGTCTTTTCTGTGTGGGCTGTCTTACTTAGTCTCGGCATCCCGGCAGGCTGGAATTGGTGATGGAACGGCCGGGATCGTTGGCGAGGGCCGACATGTGCATTAGCTCCCGCCTCTTGTGCTTCCTTCTTCATTTCCGCTCTTTCTGACTCTTTCTCTCTTTCTGTCAGCTTCCCCTGCCGCTTCTTCCAATCCAAAGTCGTAATTTCCAAAACTTGCGCTGTGATTGGGGGTGTCATCAAGCTGGTGCAAGACCGGAGGTCCGAGATCCTGCTCGAGCACGTCCCGTCGCGCTGCATGTCCACGTCAGCTTGACGGTGAAAGTGTAAGTGGACTTGAGACTTGAGAGAATTCGAGCACTATTCGAGCATTGCTAATCTTCTTTTGCCGTGCAACCCGGCTCGTAATTCCGAAATACACACGAAGTTGCGCTCCTCTCCTGAGATGAACGTAACTTTTCAAACTGTCTTAACAATGCCCGGATGGTTTGGCTGGATGACAAAGTCGTCTCATTTCTCCAACGCACTGGTCACAACATCGGACCGGCATCGTTCCCCCCGCGCGAGAGCGCCAGGATCTCTTAACTCCGTCGGGATTCTCCAGGGTGGTGGTCGATCTGCTGCCTGAAGGCAACTTCCTCGCCAGCTGGCTTTGCAGATGCGAGGGTCCTACATACACATGTAATTTCGCCTCCCCGTGTGACCTCAGTCGTCGAATTTGTCTCTGGCCCAGTACGCCAAGGAAACCGCCACGGCCGACTGCTTTCGAGACGAACTACCTAGAGGCTGCTGTTGAGAAGCAGTTTCCATGACTTGACGAGCGTCGACTTGAGATGAAATGCCACGCACCGGCGTCTGAACCCCTGCGTTGGCGCTTTGAACTCCCGCCCTCGCCCCCCTCCATCTCGGCCGTCGATCTCTCACGTTTATAGACGCAAGATCAGAGTTCGGCAGGAACGGCAGGGTTTTAAGCGGAAAGGATATGGGGCGACTTCGTTGGTTACCACCGAAGCGTTGGATCCTCACATATACACCACCACAGCAAACAGGGATGCTTGGTTGGGGTTTTGAATTCAGGCCAAGCATCTTCGGATGAAGAACCGCTGACCGCGCCACAGGCAGAAATGCCACCTCGTAAAGCCAGATGCTGCCGTTCACAGGTCCAACAGTCCGAGGACGGCCTGACCCGGCATCGCGAGCATCCAGGCTAGTTGAGTCGTGTTTGAAGGATCTATCTGCTTCAACGACCGTGCTACATGATGTCTGACAGGCCAAAAGGGGGCGTGCGAGCTTTCTTTTCCCGTTCGGGGCCGAGCTCGACGTTGGTGGCGCGCGGCGCGTTGAGGATTTCGATTTTCCCGAAGCCGCGTCCGTCTGTCTGTCTGCTCAGCCAGGATTGAGATATATTTATCGACCGCCTCTGCCCCCACTGGTCCAGGCCGTTCTTCCTTCCGACATCCTGCATCGCATAGTCACTCGCTATATACAAGGCTCTTGGCGCTCTTTACCCTCGTTTACTACCCCCTCACAAACATCCTTCACACATCTGCATCCGCCTTCTTGGCGCCCCCAGTTCTTCCATCCCCCCCCCCCAACTAACAAAATCATGCACCGCGCAACGCTCCTCCTCGCCGCCCTCGCGGCCTCCGCCTCCGCCTACCCGGGCTGGTCGGACCGCAACGTGCTCTCGCAGCTCTACGGCCGTGCCGCGGAGAGCAGCAACGAGCCCCTCGGCGACCTCACCGAGCTCTCGGATTCCTCCCTCTCGACCGTCGGCCGCGACATCAAGAACATCCTCACCAACTCCGCCTCCGCCGAGTCCAGCGAGAAGGGCGGCGGCAGCAACGGACTCCCCGAGCTCGGGAGCGAGGAGTGCTCCGCCGACAAGTGCTGCGTCTGGGGCCACGTCGGCCAGGAGCTCGCGTCCCTCTTCACCGACGGGAGCGGCTGCACCGATCCCGCCCGCGCCTCGGTCCGCCTGGGCTTCCACGACGCGGCGGCCTGGAGCAAGTTCACTGGCCCGGGCGGCGCTGACGGGTCTATCGTGCTCAACCTGGAGGAGGCCGCGCGGTCCGTCAACAACGGCCTGGAGGAGATCATCGGCCAGATGCGCACCTGGTTCGACAAGTACAGCAAGTTCGGCGTCGGCATGGCCGACCTGATCCAGTTCGCCGCCAACACGGGCACGGTAATGTGCCCCGGGGGCCCGCGCATCAAGACGGTCGTCGGGCGGAAGGATTCCGCCAACGCGGCTCCCGAGGGTTTGCTTCCGGACGTGAACGACCCGGCGGACAAGCTGATCGGTTTGTTCGCCAACAAGACCATCTCCGCGCCGGGCTTGGCGGCGCTTGTGGGCGCGCACACGGCGAGCAAGCAGCGCTTCGTCGACCCTTCCCGCGCCGACGCGCCGCAGGACACGACGCCTGCGGTGTGGGATGTGCTCTTCTATCAGCAGACGCTGGGCCCTGCGCCGGCCGAGGTGTTCACCTTTGCGAGCGACTCTGTTTTGTCCAAGGACTCGAGGAGCGGGCCTGCATTCCGCGGGTTTGCTGACTCGCAGCCTGCTTGGAACGCGGTACGCTTTTTGACCTATGATGCAAAAAGATGTAAGAGACTAATTCGTGTGTGTAGGCCTTTGCGAGGGAGTACCTTCGCATGAGTCTCCTGGGTGTTGAGAACATTAACGACCTGACCGACTGCACCAAGGCTCTGCCCGTGCCCGCTCGGTCTTGAATGATGGACATGAAATGACTTTTTGCATATTTTGAGTTGTACGCTTAGAGAAGACAGGTTGCGGGAGTTGCGGTCTGGTTATTGCTGTTTCTACCTAACAGGATAATGTTGAAAATAGTTGCGAGTTTGTGATAATATCCAACATTGCTTTCTCCTCCGGATTTGATCTCGGGAAATGGTATTTGTGACGCTCGGGTCGCCCAGTTCAGAGCTTGCTATTCTGAGTTGTTTTGTCTTCCTCACCCCGGCGACATACGTTTGCTGGCGAAGGCAGGACATATTTGAATCTCGATCCCTTGCATATTCTCACAGCTGAAGTGGTCGCTCACAAATCGCGGAGGGTTCACTGACAATGGACTTCAACCTGAAACGATTAGTTTGATCATGCTACCTAAATCATGTTCGTTCCACAGGTCGACCGAGCCAAAGATCATGTAACTCTCCTTCGATTACTAAGTGAACAGTGGTAAATGATCTCTTGAAATCCTGCGGCTAAGAACCAACTCCTCAACCTCTTCCCTCCAACACCCACAACCAAACTCACATCACCCACCTCTGCAAAGTACTCCTCATGATAGCGACCCCCTTGTAACCTTCGTCGCAGGGAGAAGACACAGCACGTACCAAAAGCACCAACCAACCGTCAAACAGCTCGATCATTCAACGCATCAACCATCATCTCGTCAAGCCAAGCCAAGCACAGGCCCCGAAGTAGCCCCTGACAAAAGGTCCACTTCAACCAGTTCCACGATACACGATTTCGATGCATCACAACAACATCCTCCCTTGAACCATCGTAGCATGCAAACGTTTTCCTAAGCTGGAATCGTCGCGTTCTTTTGTCTGTTCTCGAAGCAGCGTCTTGTCTGGTCACACGTTCCAACAATCGGATTATCGTGTTACGAGAACGACATGCCGTCTATTATTGCAACTCCCCCTTGCTGTTCAAAACGAACACCACCAAACCCCTCGAGCATCGAGCATATGAAGTCCACAGAGAATAAAAATTTTAAAAAAAAAAAAGATGCTTCCCTGTCCCAAATTTCAAACTTGCCTCTTCACCCCTCCATCACGCCCAACCCCATCATCAGCCTCCTCCACCCGCAAAAATGGTCCTCCCATCCACAGTCACCAAATCAGCAACCCACCTCCTCTCCGCGCGGATCCTGATAAGGCCAAACATAGACTCCACCAAGACCTGCCACTCGGCCGACTACTTCCCCAACCCGCCGCCGACGGACGTGGCAGACCTCCTCGAGGACGCCCGCCTCTTCTGCGCGCGCGCCGGCGAGGTCAAGCCGCGCATGGAGCCGGGGGCCGTGCTGATGGCCAACGGCCGCGGCGCCTCGACGAAGCAGCACTTCCGCATCACGTGGATCGAGGGGTGCAAGGCCGAGGAGGGGGAGCCGCTGCCGAGCACCGTCGACCCGCTCGGGAACGGGGGTGCCATCATCGGGAAGCAGAAGGTCGATCGGTGCACGTGGATTATGTACCAGAACTGGGAACTGTGTAAGTTTTCTTTTTGTGGCTGGCTGGCTCTTTCTCCCAGCGTTGCCTTTTGATCTCTTTTTGCTGAACCAAAGACGAGACAGGCGAGAAGGAAGCCGGTGTTGGAGGCCATACGAACGTCGGGTGCGTCGATTACTGGACTGGAGTTGGGCACGTCGTTTCGCCCCTGAACATGGCGTTGTGAGGCGCGTCTGACGAGCAAGCCGTCTGATGGGGTTCATCAAGACCATGTGAGTGGGCAATCCCAGGTTGTTTGGCGCGAGGCTGCTCTGTTTCTCTTCTCGGCTACGGCAAGGCCACGGGAACGGCGGTTGTCGGCCAATACATGTTCGTTTCGTTTGCCGTCTAAAGACGGTCCTACTAGGCGGGTATCGTAATTTCGAAGCCCGATTACGACTAAAAAGCGACATTACTTTTAGATGGCGCTGTATGTGTGCAACTGATGGATCCTCCCGTGTCTATAGATCGTGAGCCCGTGGGTCTCCATGCATGTACCAAACTCCGAATGTGTGCAGCGACTCGGCATGCCGTGGCAGCAAGTCGTCCATTATCATGTGCGGTCCCTCCTTCTCATCGGGGGCGTTCAAGACTTGCCCGGTCCCGTCTCGTCAATATCTCTCGGCTCGGGCTGCTGCTCCGTCTCCAGCACACCGGCCGTCTTCTCCCCGTTACCGCCACCCGCGGCTGCAGCCTCTCTTTCCTTCTTCCTGTCAAGCCTGGCCTGTGCCTTGGCGCGCTTGCTCTCGTTCTTTTCCTGGTCCTCGCGCATCTGCCGAATGATGGGACTCTTGGAGCGGATCCTCTCTCCGTACCTCCAGAAGATGAGCGGAATCGGAATCAGCGCCACCTCGAGCAGTCCGCACAGCGTGCCTGCCCACTGCGGCGTGAGCGCGCGGTACATTGCCGGCCCAGCGAGGGGCAGGGTGCCGCCAAACATTGACCGCATGACGGCGTTGCCAGCCAGCGCAGACGCCGCGTAGATGCCGTAGGCTCCTGCGAGGTAGTTGGAGCCGTAGATGAAGGAGATGGTGTTGCCCGCGCCAAAGGGAATGCCAAAGGCGATGGGCACCGCCCAGTGGATCGAGGCGGGCAGACTCGTCCACGAGAAGACGAGCTGGCCGATGGGCGTCAAGATGGCGCCAATGGTCATGACACGAGCGGTAGCCTCGGGCGGGACACGGCCCGTAACCGGGTCCTTCGGGTGCGCGTTGATGATGCGGCGGAAAATCGGCTCGCAGCAGATGGCCGTGAGCGTGCCAATGCCGATGCCGATGAAAGCGAGGCCCGAGATGCCTGGGCCCCAGCCGCGGTGTTGGGAGAAGACGATCGGGTACGCGACGAAGCAGAGGTAGAGGATGCCGTAGATGAGGGAGATCCTAAAGGGGTTAGTGGTGGTGGAAAAAAGGCGATCACATTGGAGGCTCACCAAATGTTGAAGAACCATAGGATGGGCTCGGTCAAGCTGAGGACGAAGGGGCGGCTGAGGTTAAGCTTGATGAGGTGCAGCTTGGACACCTTCTCATCGTAGCGGCACCACCAGCGCGGGTCATCCGTTTCCTTGCGAAGACGAGCGGCCTTGCGCTGCAGAATGGTGGGGGCGTACGTCTCCTTGATGGTGAACATGAGGCAAATGGCGAACCCGGCGATGATGAGCACGACCCAGTTAGTCCATCTCCAACCGAGGTACTGGTAAACGAAACCACCGATCAGCGGACCCGTGACTGGACCGTTGAGGGGGGCGATGGAGTAGAACGACATTGCCAGAGCTCTGTACTCCTCGTCGGCGATATCGACGACGGTTCCCGGGCTGTTGGCCACCAAGGCGGCACCGAAGAGAGCGCTGTCCGTTCGTGTTAGCGTCATTGTCCGTACTAATCAAAAATGATCACCTTACCCAAAGAAGCGGACGACAATCAGCGTGGTCAGGGACTTTGCCAGTCCGCACGGGATGATGAGCAGCGTGGATATGATGAAGCACACGAGGTAGACCGGCTGGCGGCCGTACAGCTCGCTCATCGGGGCAACGATCAGGCTTCCGGCAGCCAGACCAAGGAGATACGTAGTGACACCGAGCGTCGCGATGACCTGCGTCGAGTGGTACTCCTCGACGAGACCCGGTATGGACGCCGTGTAGCTGGTGCTATACAGCACGATGACCCAGGTGGAGAAGGAGGCGACGAAGATGGTCCAGCCGCGGTACCACAACGGCCAGTTCTTGGGGTTCTCGGGATCCCCTGACTCGAAGGTGACCTCAAAATCAGGCGGGCGTGACGCGGTACTGCCGATGCTGGTGCCGGTGCGGGTGTACGTGATAGGCTCCCGCGCCATGTGCTCGGCCTCGGTCTCGAGGTCGGGGGTCAGGGCTTGAGACAGAGGCTCGAGGGGGTCGGTGTCGGTGGAGGAGTGGGACAGGACCCGGCTCCGGTGGCTTTGCCGAGACCCGACGGCCTTGAGCGGGCGGAGGGGTGGCGAGTCTTGGCCGGAGCTGGTGGACGTGGCCCTCTCGGCCGTCTCGGCCGCGTGGGACCCCTTTTCCGGATCGGGTACAGGAGACATGATGGCTGGCTAGATCTGGGCCCGCAGGTAGTGAAACAAAATTTTCTCAGTCGAATCGTACGGTCTCGAGGACGTCCCGTGAGAGAATGAAAAGCCGGCGTGTCGTGGCAAAGTTGGGGTGATTCGATGAGAGAAGAACAAGCGCGGCGCCGATGCTCGGGACAAGAGTTTTCACGTCGTACAACACGCGGCGCGCTCCTTTTAAGCTTAAACCCGAGAGGCTCAACGGCGATTGACAGGGCTAGACGATGGGTCAACTTGAAGTTCCCAAGGCAGCCTTCGAAGGCGTCGAGAAGGGAGTTGAGAGCGGGAGAAATGACCGACCAACAAAATTTTGGGAACGCGGCGGCCTTCGATGGTGACTAGGCAGAGAGAGGGTGGGCGGCAACCCGCATCCGATCCACCATGCGAAGGGCGTGGTGGGCGCGGAGTGGGTATTCGAGGCACGCAATCGGAGCGTGGGCGAGTCTGCGTCTGCGTCTGAGAGGTGCTGGGCGATCCTCTCGTTTTGCTACCGGCCCGGGGATAACGACGAAGTGTACATAAGGCGCGGGAGATCGTTTTGGGCTAAGATAGCCGCGTGGGTGGATGGGTGGATGGCCGGAGCCGAACTGACTACTTGGGCGATAATGCATGGCTTGGAGTCAGTACGATTGACAACAACAATGCCTTGCTGCGCTGCCACGATGCGATTCTCCCATTCCATTGTTCTGTATCAGTTAATTTTGGCCTACCCAGTCTCTACTCTCAAACACTCACCCCTTTTTCGCACGATTTCAGGTCCTATCGCCGCCCAAAAGTCAGCAAGCAACAGGTCGTGAAACCGGCAAAAGTGACAAATTCCGGTTCGTTATCAGGGGAGCCACTCTTTCGGTAAGATGAGTAGGAGGAGTGGATCCCAGCCGAGGTCCACCACGACGTCCGCTTCGCTTCGGTCCCCACCTGCCCCATGGGAATAAGCAGAATCCTCTTAGCCGCTTGCCGTAGCTTCTCGCCGAGAGAGCCAGCGTTGTGGTCCAGAGTCTCGTGGCGACATCGTTGACGACCAACTGATCAAGGTCGACATCGATGGACGAGCAGGCACCAGTTGGTTTGCGCCGGTCCCTTGCGCTGAGTCAATCGAGAATACCACGTTCAGGGTTGCGGGTTTTGCCCTCCGCAGCGAGTGGAACCTGTCACGCCTGTCGTCCGCGCACGCGTAGCAGATTATTTCCGGCGCCAGTCCCCTGATGACTCCCGAGACCTCGGCGGGGCGCTGTCCGCGGTCAACGCGATTGCCTCCCTTCTTGGCAAGCCACGGCAGTCAAGCCGGGTTCTAGAAGCAGCGTCCTGCGCAGCAGCGTAGCACAGTCGGTCTACTGCGGTAGTGCGCACGACTGAGCCGGCGTCTGCCCGGCCTTCGGTTGTTGCGTGACTTGGTCTGATGTGAGATGGAGGGATGGACCTGGCAGATGGGCCAAATCGGCTCCGAAAGCCCAAGCTCAGGCCATTGGTTCCCAATCCGGTCGTGGCTGGGTGTCAAGACCCAGGGACCGGCAGAGTGCGGGGCATCGGCTTCTGTCATCTCCGCTTTCGGCTCCGTTGTACGGAGGTGTTCGTGTGGCGCCGTCCGATGGCGGTGATTGCGTGTGGCACTGTCAAGGAAGGGTTCGGACGACTGGCCGGGATTCCGAAAGGTCCGCGGAATGGCCATTCCGAACAAATGACATCGGCCCAGGGATCTCGATGTGACGCGGAATTCGGAAGAGATGACAATCTATCATCTAGGTAATATGCCAAGGCCATTAGTAGGTTGCAGGGAAGCTCCATCCGAAAACCTTATCCGGCGAGCCGCAAAAACACTATCCACGACCCTGGAGACGTTCCGCCGGCCCACTTCCCCGCCGTCTTTGATCTCCAACTTCGTAGGGCTGGGCTTGGTGTCGTGCAAGCCACGAGGGAGACGTGTTGGACCTGGTCGCAGGTGTGTCGGCTCGAAGACTGCTTGTCTTTATATGACGGCTCAGCCTGGATGATAGTCGCGATTCAGAGCTTCCCTCGACGTCGAAGAGAGAGAAATTGGTGTCGGAAGCGAGCCAAGATCGAGGACGAGAAGGTATCTTTGGGCCAGAAGACGACTGAGGCTTCAGTCAACTGTCAGCTAGGTCGTCTGGGGATCGGATGTGCCTGCTGGGCTCACCGGTTGAGATGCAACGCGCGTTAGGTGCGTCTTTCATGCTCATCATCCCTTGCTGCATCGTGTTTTGCGGGAAGCGGCCGTATGTGGTATGGCGCCATCTCGCATTATTTGGCATGCATACTTGAGTATCGACACACGCGGCCGCTTCGTTTTTCAACAGAAACAACGAATGTACCAAGGGACATCGTACCCTCGGTCAGTGAAACGTCGCGTTTTGGTACACATGCTGGGTGCTGCTCTGTCAGACTCGGGACTCGGGGGAGGTCTGGAGAGGTGAAAGGTGTCATGTCGAGAAAAGTCTGAAAATGGAAGCAACAGATGCAGCTGCCCGCTGTTGTCACTACCCATACTAGATACCTAGGTAACATACCTAGGTAGTAGTAGTACCTAGTGCTATGCTATTGTGGTACATACCTACCTCCAAGTATCTATCAAGGCCAGGAAGGCATGCTGGGTTTGGTACATCCCACAAGTGCAGACCGCGGCGGGTAGGTGCAGAGCAGACGACATAAAAGAAGCCGGGCACCCCTTCCACCTTCCTTATCTTTCTTGTTGGCCCGTTTGCCAAACCCCCATGGATTCTCGCAACTTCCATCTTTCAGCAGCAACCCCGCCTTTCAGCACACTGCAGTAACCCCACCCAAACCTACCAGGTTCCCCTCCCTTGGCCAAGCACCAACACCAACAACTGGCGGAAACGCAGCCTCGTCGAGACACTCAGACAGCCAGACGAGGAAGACTGTCTTCCTAGGCTACCTACCGAGATACCTAGTCAACGATATATTGACACGAGATCTCTTCAAAGTAAGTGCTCCCGTCTGCTTTGAGTGGCTTGAAGTCTAATATCTCCTGCAAACCAGCGAATCTCCACCCCAATATCCGCCATGAACATCGTGGATCTGGATTACCCTGCTTCAGAAGAAGCTCGCAAGGTCTGCTGCTTCAGCTGCGACGACGATGACGACGACTTTGATGACAGTTACGAGGGCTGGTGGCATCGCTGGTGGCATAGTCTCGAGAGGATCCTTGACGAGGGCATCACCGGTGATGGTATCGACACTGATCATGACGATTCTGCCTACGACTGTGATGACGATTGCTCAGACGACAGTGACGATGCCAGCGACACTGAGACTGACAGCGACTAGGATAGATGTAGACAGCAGCATGAATAGGTCTGTTCCCAAGTTTCCCCTCATATTCAAGGGTCCTTTGCTACCTCCATTGCACCTAGGTAACCAAGCGTGTAGTGGAGTGCTGAACAGTAACAGAGAACTGCAGTGTGACACTGCAAAAGTGAAACCACTGTTGCAGCCATCCATTGTGATCGCGACTCCTACCTACCTACCTATGCAGGACCTCCTCACAGAAAGTCTGACGTTGCTTGTCTCTTTTCTCCTCTAATACGTCCCCGGATCCCTGGCCCCATTAATGGTCTCCGTTTGCTGACCGGGGAAGAAAGCTGGCCCGAGTTCCCAGGTAATCAGACAGCTGTGTGTCCTCCTCCTCTCCCACCTCTCTTCTGCTTGACCTCAATCCCCTTCTCACCCTTCCACACAGTCTTCGCACACACTTAAAATGGATGATGATATGGATGATAGTATCCCCTCCAGGGCTTTGGAATTTCTCTTGTTCCCAGACCGTTTTCCCGTAGCACCCCGCAATCCCTCCTCCAAAGACATGTCGCTCCGCGAGCTCCGCGAGGCCCTCCCGGGCGCCCAAGGCCCGGCCACCCTTCCGTACGATATTTTCTTCCACATAATCGACATCCTTGCGGCCCGCGCCGAGAAAGAAGCGGAGGTCATTCATCATTACATCACCGTCGCCGACAAGACTGCTTCCGGCTTCAACATCTCAGACCAGGTGGATTTCTACGAGTACGACGGCCTCGTTCCGCAGCGCGGGCGCCTTGATCTCATCTAGATCGAGTCCAAGACCCGCAAACACACCCTTGCCACCGCCTTTCGGCCTGTCGAGATGGTCTTTTCCAGCTCCTTTCCGGATCACGAAATTTTCACGGCCGTGGGCTGGATCTGCCCCAACAAAGATCGCTTCTTTCCCTGGATCGGGGAGCACGCCTGGATCCCCCGTCTCACTGCCTCGCTGCGCAACCCCACCCCTGAGGGCGCCGTCGTCGTCGACTCCATCCGCAGCGTCCGCATTCTCGAGATATCGCCAATGTTCGAACACGAACACTACGCCGCAGACCTCGACACCCTCCTATCCCTGCTGCCGCAGCTGAAGGAGATCTCAATCACGGCCGGAGGCACCGTCGCACGGAGGTCGAACAAGCCGCGCGGCACGGCGTTGCCCATCACAAAGGCCGCCGTTCCCGAGCTGGCCATGTGGGTGAGGCTCGTCGGCAAGCCCGTGTTCCAGCCGCGCTGGCCCGAGCTCGAGAGGCGCGGCATCAGGGTCTTCGTCTTCGAGGACTACGACGACGCCACCGTCCACCTGGACGTCCTGGAGCTGATCAAAACTCCGCAGGGCCTGCGCATGAAGTTTCTCGGTCCCGAGGGCAAGCGCTACGAGACACACGTAGTGGATGACCCGTATGAGGAGCGCCCATGCAATTTCGTCATGCTGCCGCTTGAGGGTGTCATGTGAGGAGGGTCGGACTGTTTGGATGGGAGATATCGTATCGGGGGTGGTGGAAGAAATACTTTCGTGTGGAAAGAGGAAATCCACAGAATGGAACTTTACCTTGCAGATGGCCCGGTGAGTTTTTTTCCGTTCAGAAAAAAAAGGATTTTTATCCAGATAAACTTCAGCCTTATCTTAACCCTTTTGGCTCATGTTTCCCGGTTCCCTGTTCCCATCCGAGTCGAAAAAACTTAATGAATCTGGTGTCAAATTCCTATTTAAGAGACACGATCTTGAATTATTGGCAGACAGAGTTCTCCATACCATCGTGTCCAACGACATGGGCTTCCGACGGTGGCATCTTTCCAATGAGACGTTCCTCGACGTCACCGACGTCCTCCTCCTCGGGGCGGAGGAGTCGGCGGTCCCCCTCTGCCTGACGCTCTCAAGCAAGGACGGGCAGCTCAAGGTCGAGGGGGACCGTCTCGCATTCAAGGACAACGACGTGGTCCTCTCGCAAAAGCAAAGATTTCAACAGCTGCGTCTGGCTCTGCAGATTTGCCGGCGCACGAGGGGGATGGCGCAGCGCTGGTTCCCGCCCGTCGAGATCTCGATGTTCGGGGGGTCGAGCTGCCGTCCTGGACTCTTGGGAAGCCTCACGACCATGGAGAGAAGCTGTGGATGGAAGGTTCTACGTTTCTTGACGAGGAGACACGGGATTTGGTCAACGGGCCCGTGTTTCGAAATTTTCTGGAGGAAGCGGAGAAGATGGGGGTCGCTGTGCTGGCTTCTGAGCAGGGCCGTGTGGGCAAGAGGGATGTGCAGGTTTTCTGCGAGGGGGGCGGTGTGCGGATGAGGATGAGCAATCCTGTTTGCACTTGCTACAATTGAGTCAACACGGCCTGGGTGTGTTTGGCCGGGGGCCGCGTGAGAAGAAATCCTGCTGGCGGTGAGATGGTTGAGTTGAGTTGAGCGAGACGTTGGAAACTCGGGACAGGTGCTTTACTTGGAGTGAGCTGGATATACCCCTACTTGTTTTCTTTTTTTTTTTTCCACAACTATCAATACCATCACCATTGCTTGAATTATGAGTCTCATCGTCCGACATCATCATTGTCTGTTACTGTCCTTATGTGAATACTGCAAGATTCCGACCAGGTGGCTTTAAGGCCGTGGCCAGGAACTTACTTGCCTACCTTCCCCATGGGCAACTAGACCCATCCTGACATTAGGACGTAGGAAGGAATAAACGCTGGGGTTTGGTCCCGACTCACTGCCTGCTGTGTTTTCTTGAGCAGGAAGGCACGCTGAACTCGAGGTTTTTTTTTTTTTTTTTTTTCCTTCACGACCTTCCCTCGGCACCTCTCTCAACCTCGACCTCAAAACAACAAAAGAGGCCGAATCTCATTCTTACACACAAACAAAATCGATAACACAAGCAGCGTTTGTCATCCATTCTGCCGCTGCTATTTCTCCCTATTGTTCCTGTCGTCCCGCCTTCTGAGAGACGACCGTGTTGAGAATCCAACCTGCTGAGACGATTCCAAGGAAAATTTCATCAAAGACAGGTATGTTTCATCTCGACCCATCCCAAGCTCCCTCTGACAGCCCCAGGATCACCAACCGACACAATGTCTCTGTCCAAACCTCTCGCTGGCCTGGAAGACTTCAATTGGCCGTACGAAATCTTCCTTTGCATTATGGAGCAGTTCATCGACAAAGCCGAGGCAGACCAGAGCCCCCTACTGCTGTCTGTGCACTACAATCACAGTTCCAATGCGAGACTCGCAGTCTGCTGTGCGACGGAGGAGGTCGATAAGACTTACCAGCTAGCCAAGGACCGACTTGACGCCATTCGCGTCCCTCTCCAGGTCAACCGCAAGACAAGAGCCCTGGTAGACTGCGTGTTCCGACTGGTCCCTATGGGCGACTTCAGGGATGCTTCACATGGTCTCTTGAGGGTCCTCCCAGACCTCGACTACTTCACCCCGTTCGACTTCAGCCCCAGCATTGTCCTGCCGGTGTCCAACATGTACCTGCTTGAGCATTTCTTTCACGACAATGTGTACCTTCCCAATGCGGAAGGCCACGGGGTCCTGCAGAACGTCAAGCACCTCCTCCTCCCCCAGGGGGCCTTCATCACGACCCAGAACCAGGAGTGCGCCATCACGGACTATATGAGCATACTTCTACGTCTTCCCAACATCCAGTCCATCTCCGTACCCCTGGGTAGGGTCAACATGGACCTCGTCACGTCCATGTCCACCATCCACGCTGGGCTGCAGCGCATCGACGAGGATATCTTTCCCGACCTGGCCATGTGGTTGTCGTGGGTGCCGAACATGGCCACTCTGTTCCGTCCATTGCTGCGGAAGGGAATCAAGTTCCATGGGTTCTTGGAGATTCTTGACGTCAATGTCTTAGAGTTCAGGTTCAGTAGAGACGGTGGTATTTGGGTGGAGTACCTGAGTTCGAACTGCACCTGCTGCAGGCGCGGCGTTTGCAAGATTTAGGCTGGTTCACGACATCTCTGGCCCCCTGGGGATGGATTCACGCGTCACACCCCTTCCCTCACACCCCTTCCCTCACATCCCTCCCCTCACAGCCCCGATGGAACAAAGCGGAACAAGAGCGTTTGTAAGATTACACACAAGCTTAGGAGTATGGATTGGTAGCACTTCAAAAAGATCAAAGCATTCAAGGACCTTGTCCCATCAGGAGAACATGAATCTAAGGGAATGGTGTGGAAAGACTGGCTTTTAACCATTTCTGTGTACTCAGAGGCCCGATGATGTATCTAGATCCCGCGCTCATCTGCGAATATCCATCCGGTCGCCTAGAGGCGCTCCCCCCCTCACGCCACTGGGTACCGACGTCCCATCCACCTCCGCCAACAGCAGAGTCCCCAAGGGAGAGTCTTGAAGCCGGATCAGCCACGGCCAGGTCGCGACGCGCTTTTGGTCACGGGAGGCGTCGAAGAGGGCGGAGGCGAGCTCGCTGCGGAGGTAATTGAGAAAGGACAGCGCGCTGAGGATCTTGTACAGCGCCAGGACACATTCACTGTCACTCCCTGGCGCAGAGCTGCCGCCCTCGTCCGGGGCTCAGTGGCGATCTTCTCGGCCGAGGCGTATGGACAGCTGCCCCGGATCCCCTAGCAAGATAGGTCGGCGGTGTGGTTACTGGTCACGTCCACGTTGGGCATAGCTTCAGATTCATCGAGGCCCAGAACCTCGACCTGATTTCGTCATGGCCCAGACTCTTTGGAAGTCTGCTTCGGCATCGCCGGATGAGATTGGTCCGGATCGCGGACAGGTCTGCTGTTCAGATGAGCGCCGCTGGGCTCTTTTGGACGGGCTGAGGCTGGTGATGTCCTTTTGCTTTGTCTGGCAGGCCACAGCAGCATGGCAAGACAGTCAATTAGGTGTCTATCTAACATCAAGGGCAGGGGGGCAGGGGAGCTGTGTGGAAAGAGTTTAAGTGTTTTCTAAGCAATTATAAGAGTTCTCTTTTCCTTCTTTTTGAGCTGTGAACAGTGGCCATTGTCTAACTAAAGATGCCTCGGCTTACCTAGGAGTAGATTTTGACAGTATCTTATGTTTAAAAGAGTACTTATGTGACTGGGCAGTTAGTTCCTAGCTATTTATTCTATTTTAAAAAACTACTTTAAGTGACCCTTCTTTTAAGTACTAGTCAAGCTGGAGAAAAAGAAGATCGATATAAAGGGGGAGAAGAAAAAATCAACAAGTGTGAATACTCACCTGGGTACCTACCTTAATAGGTTCGCAACTGGCTCCTTCCCTTATTTTGTGTTGCATTGTTAAAGGACATTCACCGCAGGGCACTGGGCACGTGACACATTTACCACCTGCACACCTTCTGAGGTAGGAACACAAGTGAGCTTGCTCTGACTTCAACACCCATAAGCCCTACTTTCACCTCTACATCCACAAACGCTGGGGTAGGGCGGATAGGTCGTGCTTCGCAGCGCGGCATTCTCATCTCTATCACCAACAACACACAACAACATACGCCTTTAGCCTCATGCTTATGGCCAAGAACAAAGTCCACAGAGAGCCCTCTCACGAGCCTCAGACACTGCGCGTTGCGCTTGGTAAGTGCGACTGTTAAATTGTGTGTTCCCTATTCTCACAAAGCATAACAGATACTTCAATCATTTACTCCAGTCTCACTGTTGCACCTGTCATCAGAGAAAATGGAGACAGCAGTGACACTCGACATGGGATGTCCCATCCGACTCCCCTACGAAGTCTTCCTTATTATTATCGATGCCTTCATCGTTGAGGCCGAGTCTGAGGCCTTATTTATCGGGTAAACTTCTTTGTGGAGGATGAAGAATTCGTCGTTGATTACAACCTGCCCATTGACAGTTCTTACCACCGGGAACGATTTAAGCAACTGTGCCCTGTCCTTCACGTCAACCAGGACACCAGAAGAATGGTACTTCGCACGTTCCAGCCCATCAAATTTCGGCAACCGGGTTCATACAAGGTTCGACAACAGGGTTCGGCCTCGGATTCGACTCTAAGAACTCCAAGACGACCAGAGGTGTTTTGGGCTCTGTTTTCCCTGGATCGCTTCACAGCAGGCTCCGTAGAGGCGCTTCTAGATCTCGACACCGTCATGGAAACCAGCTCCGCGAAGTTCATCGAGTTCTTGGACGACATGACAAGCTGTATCTTCGACGAAGACGAAGGGATGGGGCCGGCTGTAGACAACATTTTCTCACTGCCAAACCTTCGCGAAATCAACTTCAGCCTCGGCTTCCATGACTCCAAATGCCGGAAGCCGGAACCTGATGAAGAGCCCAAAGAAGAGCCCGACGAAGAGAGCTTCCCAATGGCAATGGACGGAGAAATGTTCGACCTGCTTTCTATATCCCTATGGCGCGAGCCATGGATTTACGGCCATGTCGTGAAAAGCTTCTTGTGCCGCGCAACAGCCAAGGCAGTCGCCGTATTCGGCTGGAGATCGCATGACGAGTCGCATCATGACAAGGTCATCGAAATCTCCTGCCCCTCAGAGTCGGAGGATATGTGTATGAGGTTCACCATGGATAGCTCTTGCGTTTGTTATCGGCAGATATTGGGACAGTAGACAGCGAATAGAACGCTGGTCATCCCTGACTGATGCCGCGGGCGATGGAAAGATAGCCTGCCCACTACGAGGTCGCAGGGACGAGGATACAGACGAGACAGCTACGAGTAGCGCGGCAATAAACATTTCCATCTGACTGCCTTGTGACGGACCCAACTCGTGACTAGACGACCTGTACACTGAATCCCATCTACCTCCTAGGCCAACGCCCTCACCCCGGCCTGGATGGCCTTCAACAGCCCAAAGTCGTACGAGTCCTCCCCCAGGCTCCATGCGGCCACGCCGCCGATGCCGCGCGCCTTTACGATCTCGTCGAACTTGCGCGCCACCAGCGCGGGCGTGTCCCAGGTCCAGAAGAACGGCCCCGCGGGGTCCCAGTACCACTGTCCCCCGCGCTCCTCGTCGGTCTTCCCGTTGGCGATGGCCGTCTTGAAGGAGGACAGGGTGGAGGTGCCGTTGCAGATGCCGTAGTCGGATTGGCAGCCGTTGCCGCAGTGGGCTGCCGTGTCGCCGCTGTTTTCGTTAGCTGAGGACTCAACGGAGGAAGGATGAGTGACGTCGGGACTTACCAGAATCCGTACTGGCTGCAGCAGTTTCCGACGGGGCACTTGTAAAAAGTACCCGCGCCGCACGAGGCGTCGGGCGAGGTGGTCAGGTTCGTCGGCGCGGACTGGAAGTTGGCCGTCTCGAACTCGACAGCGCCCGAGTTGCCCGTGTCGGACCCGTCCGCGGCCTCGAGCAGGACCGTCGGGCACCCCACGGGAGAGGTGCAGTTCTGGCCGGCGGCGGTAGTGAACCACTTCGCGTACAGCGCGAAGCCGAGGTTGATCTTGGAGGGTGAGACGCCGAGGGCGATGTAGGCGTCGACGGCCTCGAAGGAGCCCTTTACGTCGGTGTGGTGGCGGGTCGCGTTGTCGCGGCGGTTCATTAGGTCGTAGGCCATGACCTGGGGGGTGTTAGTTAGTATTAATCGCCATCTGTTATCTGTATGAGGGTGTTGTTTTTGACTCACTGTGAAGTGGTCGACGGCGGCGTTGATCTTGGGGACCTGGTGCTTCGTGAAGGCAATCATGTCGCGCTGGAGACCCGGGGCGGTCACGGAGAGCTCCATCTTGTGGTGCTTCAGCTGCGTCTTGATGGCGGAGAGGAGCAGGGGGAAGGTGTTGATCTCGGAGGTCTTGTTGCCGTTGGGCTTCTGCTTGTAGTCGGCGCCGTTGCCGCCGGGGTACTCCCAGTCGACGTCTGGAGGTGTCAGATCAAGTCGTCTTCAGTTGACTGATATCTACTTACCAACGCAATCGTAGCCGAGCTTGACGGCCGCGGCCGCGACGTTCTTGGCGAACTTGTTGCGGTTCTCGTTGGTCGACGCGCCGGAGCTGAAGCCGTCGGTGTCGCCCCAGCCGCCGATGGCCATGCAGACCTTGGTCCCGTTGTCGAACAGGGGCCTGATCTCGTTCAGAGGCTTGAAGGGGGTGTATTCGCCGGCCGGGTCCGAGGCGAAGAGGGAGGAGTTGGCGAAGGCTGTGATGACGTGGGTGATGCCGGCGGTGATGGACTTGTCTGGGAGGTCGGTCGTGTGGTATCTGAGGTTCGGTTAGGTGGTCTTCAAGCAGAGTCAGATTGGGCTGGCGATCGTACTGGTCAAAGTACATGACATAACGAGGGGTTGTCGGTTTGGCGCAGGCTGCGTCGGCGGCCAGGGCAGCCACCGAGGCCAGGCCTAGGGAACGGAATAACATTATGAGAGATTATGTAGCGAGTGCAAGCTCAGAATACTGAGAAGGTCTGATGGAAACAAGTTGGATGTGAACGAGTGACTGGGCGCGAGGACGCTGAGGAGAAGACCCAAGCTGTCGGGACGAGGGGAACACGGATCTTCAAATAACATCCTGCGGCGCTACGAGGTAGTCGGATCGGAAGCGCGCGGCCTGCCCACAACCCGACTGACTGGGACCGACGACGACGTTAAACTTTCCCATTAGCACATCGCAATAACGACCAACGCCAAGAGAGATTGAACGGGAAGCCAAGCGTGTGGATCGCGAGGAGAGCTTCGCCGGGGCCGCCGGATACGCGCGGCAATGCGGCACCGCGCGGTGCCAAGGTGACGATCGACGACGGGCGAGAGCGTCGCATACCGTGAGTTGGCCCAGTGGGGGTGCTCAATATATCAGAAAAGTATAAAGTCGTGGCCGGAAATTACTGACAGCTCGGCTTCCGTTGGAGCGTTGGCTGACTCGCCGGGATGAGCTTGTCTGAAGTGCCGTCAACTGAATCGTGTTATGAGCGGTCGCTAATCTTAGCCAAGAGGATCTTCCAGAACAAAAAGCTTGAGTTCCCGGGGCTCCCGTCTCATGTAGAGGGGGCAAGGTCGGGACGAACATCGAGTCGTGCAGTTGAGACGAATGTTGTCCTTGTATTGAGCTTATCAGGCCAGCATGGTAGGTGCTCCCACGGTCAAATTAACTGATTGTTGCCCGCATCATATCAGTCCGGTCCTTTCTCTCGGTTGTGGGTTGAGTCTGTCAAAAGCGGTAGACACAAAGAAGCCCACGTTTCACAAGTCCTCGGCCGTTTTCGACTCTTCCTCATCATCAGTATCTTCACCCTCCGAAGACGTAGGACTGGCTTCCATCCTTCTTTTCCCCAGCGCCTCGATAAGAAGCCTCTCGTGGGTCTCCGTCATCCTTTCTCTCGGGTCCGGCCAGTCGTCCACATAATCCGTCGACGAAAGCCTTGGTAGGTCGTTCTTGTTGACCAGGACGCAGAAGCCAAGAAGCTCTTCCAGGACTTCAACCGGAACACCCGCCCGCTTGAGCTGGCCCTCTAAGGCCTCGGCGGTGGTGAGAACGGCCGTCTCCCTGACTCGCTGGCGATCTTCCTCGCTGTCCTCGTCGCCCTCATCGTCCAGGATGCGGTTGATTATCTCGTCTGACCTGGAGCGCACGAGGATGAATCGTCGGTGGTTCAGGATGCAGGATTTGATGATGTTTATCTCGGTCTCAGCGTGCCCATTGTTAGTTCGGATGGACAGACGTAGGGATCCTGCCACAATGTGTGTCTCACCTCGCCGAGTCTCTCCCCCCAAGCAAGGAGCAGCAAGTCGAACATAAAGAGCCTTTGCGAGTGGTAGTACCCCTCAGCCCTGAGGGGCGCTCAGAGTCCCCGCTCCGGGAACGTCAAACAGCGACAGAGATTGGAAGCTCGAGTGGGCCGCATACCTCGCCGTCTCAGCCGTTGTCTCGACGGTGCCAACCCTCGCCGCATCCGAGTTCCAGTTAGCCAGGCCCCGGCGCGCGTTAACCACGGACGTCTCAATTCCAGCTGCCCGACGGACCGCAGACAGTCACATGCTTAGAAGTCGACTCAATCCGGCCCTCAATCCTACGGGTCTGGACGACCTCTTGAGGCACGCGAGTCTCGTCGCTCGAAGAAGTCGCCCAGACATACAGGGCTTCGGAGACGGCGAAGACCGTGTAGACGGCTCCCGCGGCAGCCCCGAGGCCGACCGCCACGGCACCGACACCGGCTGCGACAGAGGCAACGCTGTAGAGGGAGGTGGTTGCGAGAGATTTCCCAGCACCGAGATGGAGATTGCCCAGAACTTGGGGTGCCAGCCGTTTGGATCGAGGCTCACTGAAAAGGTATAGCGGCGCGAGCGAGACGTCGAGCACAAGCGGGCCATTTCGAAGGCAGGTTACTTCCTTCTTGAATTATCTATCTCGAGACGTTGGGGGTATTGTGTGCGACAGGGAACTGCGTGGAATGATCCTCAACAAAGGGTGTTGATCAAGATTCACAAAATATCGATCCGACGGTGGAAGGCAGCCGAGAAACGAACATGTGCTCCTCGGGGGGCTCATTCGATACGTCGGATAATGTGCAGTATCACGTCCTGCAAGTATGACTTGTTTACTGCGGCCCGCAGCCATCTTGTGCAACGCCAAATGCAGGCTGGAGCGGCTCTCGTCGACCGGTGAAGCCTCACCTTACCACGGTTGGCTGGAGAGCCGTTATAAGGAAGGGTGGCTTTCTCCGTGGGCCAACACAATTGATCTGGATAGGAGTTCTATGGATGATCCGACCGCCTGAACCTGTACCAGTGGCTCAGAAGTATCCCACGTTGCAACGGCCGGTACCAGCTGTTGTATGCAGCCTACTGAAGGTAACGAGACTCGACATGGCCAAAATTGCTGATCTTGAAGCACTCCAAATGGATACAGTCTGATACATCATGGGTCGCCGCCACTGTGCCCTGGTACAGACAAATAGACTCTTCCAATGTAGAGAGCATTGTTTAATTTGCTCTCGAGTTGACCAAAAACTCGACGCAGTCTGTTCATCTATCTGTAGGTTTCCAGACCACCAAAATTCCCGATCCTGAATATTGTGATACCCCCTCCTACAGGAACGGACCAAACGCGGGCCAATACAGACATGACCTAATTCCAAAAGCCCGAGATTCTGCCTCGTGTGGCGTTGATAGAAATTCGTTTGAACAAAGAGAGTTGGCCCACTGTTATTGCCGCGACCGGTGAGGCTGAGGTCCCAGAGATGAACAGTTCTGCGTGGTGGTGTCATCTTGGTAGAATGAGACGCAGCTGCATAGCCCCATTGACCCCTCACTCCAGGCGGACTGCAAGGCAGTAATGTCAGTACAAGGGGTTGCGGTCTGGCCACGGTCACAGCCTGGTGCATTATATACTAACATGATGGATTTTACTCCTGGGCCTGTCAAGGTCGGAGGAATTGTCCACCATCTCAAGTTCCTTCGTGCGCCGTCCATCTTAGCCAGCGTTTGTCTCCCACGCGCTCGCCAATATGAATCCCCTCGCGGCTCTAGGGCTGGCGAGCAACGTCGTGCAGTTTGTTGACTTTACCTCTGGGCTGATGAGGACTGCGAAGGAGATTTACAGGTCTGCTGACGGCGCTACCTCAGCTGTCTTAGACCTCGACACCCTGTACAGTGAACTACGCGATCACTTGGACCAGCTCGTGTTAGGTCACAACAAGGCTGGCCGTTATCTTCACCTCATGTCGACTCGGTCAAATTCGAGCGATCATACCCTCCGCAACATGTCGACGTTATGTAAATCGGATTGCGAGAAGCTACTAACGAAGATTAAGGAGCTCAAGGACTCGGGAGGCTCGAGGGGACGTTGGCGGAGTTTTCGTATCGCCCTCAAATACGTATGGAACGAGGAAGAGATTCAAGACCTGGAGCACAGACTGATCAGAACCCAAGTGGCCATGACATTTCAGATTCGCACCATCTCGAGGTATTTTGCGTTTACCAGACGTTCGCTTTCTCCCTAATAGGTCTCTCAGTGCAAGCAGCTGACGCATCGATCCAACCACGCGCAGGATCTTCGCTCGCGCGAACATGAAAGGCTACAGCAAGAAATTCTAAGCCTGCAATTGGATCAAAGCGCAAAACTTGCCAGTTTCATGGCCGAAACGAAGGAATTCAAAGAGAGCGTTGGTAAGTTCCGGCGTGACCACAACGGACAGCTACCATCTGAGGAGGCGATTGCACGCCTCGAACATGAAATTGAGAAGTTGTACCGGTCGCAGGCTTCGATTCAGCAGGAGCAGGTCATTCTGAAGAGTCTAAGATTTGACACCCAGCCCATTCGACACGAAAACATACCGGCCGCCTACAAGAAGACGTTCGAATGGGTCTACAAGCCACAGGAGGGTGACGGCAGCACCGTCGGCAACATCCCTCGATGGCTCGAGAGCGACGAAAGGCTATTCTGGGTTTCGGGTAAACCTGGCTCGGGCAAGTCGACCTTCATGAAGTTCGTGGCAGGCGAGCCACGCACGAGAGGCCTTCTCGCCGGATGGGCCAAGGAAGAGCCCTTCATCATCGCGAGCCACTATTTCTGGAGCGCAGGCAACGGCATGCAAAAGTCTGAAGAGGGCCTTCTTCGAACTCTGCTCTACGACATCTTTCGGCAATGCTCTGAACTGATCGTTCCCGTCTGCGGCAGTCGGGTGTCCAGCAGAAAGAAACGAGAGAACCACGAGAAGGAGGGTGGCAATCTGCCGTGGACCTTGCCCGACCTGCGCGCAGCACTGCAAAAGATTGCAACGCTGGAAGTCGGCTCGCCTCGCATCTGCCTCTTCATCGACGGTCTGGACGAATACGAAGGCGACCCTCAAACGATTTGCCAGGTTTTGAGAGACCTCTTAGAACCTTCGCGCATCAGGATGTGCGTTTCAAGTCGGCCTTGGAACGTCTTTGAGGAGGCGTTTGGGGAGCAAGAGAACAAACTCTACATCCAAGACCTGACGCGAAACGACATCCTCGAGTACACCCGGGACAATCTATACGGCCACAAGCGGTGGAAGTTCCTTTCCACTGCCGCACTGCAGGGAGAGCAGCTGATCGAGGAGATCGAGCATCGCGCCTGTGGGGTGTTCCTCTGGGTTTATCCCGTCGTCAAAAAGCTCCGGACCGGGCTCACCAACCGGGACAGCTTTTCGGATCTCCGTCGACGGTTGGAGTGTGTTCCGGACGAGCTCGAGGACTTCTTCAGGCACATCCTGCAGTCGGTTGAGAACTTTTACCACGAGAAAATGTCGACGACGCTGCAGATCGCGGTCGCGGCCGGGGAGACCCTTCACGCGATGGCCTACGACAGAAATGACTACGTGTTCGAGCTGCCCGTCCGCTGTTTGACTGCTCTCGAGGAGGAGCAACTGGAGGACGAGACAGTGTGGCGGCTGAACAGTCGGACGCACGGGCTGTTGGAGATGAACCGAACTTCCGGCACGGTCACCTTCCTGCACCGAACCGTGATGGACTTCCTGCGGACGCCACCGATGACCAGGTTCCTCATCGAGAGGGCTCCCGTAGGCTTTGACGTGTCTCTTTGTCTGCTCAAGGTGTACGTCTCGACGATCAAGATGAAGGCTTTCGGCCACGTAAACAGACAGGAGTTCGGCACCTATGGCGCATCCGAGTTGCAGTCTCTCATCAAAAAGGCGCTCGCGTCTGCAGAAGAGGTCTGCTTGTCGCAAGCATCTAGGCACTTGGCGCACAAGATACTTGATGAGCTCGACCGCGCCATGTTGTGCAAGTTCCCCCAAGGGCCAGGCCACGCACGATCCCGATAACTCGCCGACGGCATTTTTCAGAGAGCAGATCGTGTCCGGGATGTATGCTGAATTCCTCTCTTGGAAGATTGAAGCGGACTCCGAGTATCTGTCAGGGTTGGACCCGTCGCTCATCCTGCGGGCGCGGGCTCCCCGGGGCGACTACCAGGAGACTATGCTAGACAAGCAATGGCGGAGCGGAGGACTCCGGATGCTCCAGGCGATGTTGGACAAGCAGAGACTGGACCCGAAGCAGTCTCGATGGAACTCGAACCCGAGGAAGAGATGGACGGCTTGGACGGCCATCGTCCATCATGCGACTTCATGGACCCGGTTCGAAAACCAGCAGAGGCGATCTCACTTCTGGGACTTGATGAGACACGACATATTCTGCCTGCTGTTGCAGCGCGGTGCGGATCCCAATGCCGTCATCTGGGTAGGCATGACCGAAGGATGGGTTGCGTTTGCGGCCTTCCTTAATCTTGCTTTCGAAATAGCGCCGGACGCGGAGAACGAGTCCCTTTACATGCGGACCTTGAAAATTTTCCTCCGGATTCACGGAGTACTGGAAGACTCTGGCGTAACGCATCTCAACGGTCTAGTTCAAAAGGAAATGGGGGAGAAGGTGAAGGTGCGATCAGCCGGGACGTGTTCCTCAGCCAGCTGTGCGGAATGCACGAAGCAGAGCTGGAGGACTGCAACTTGAGGCTGCTGAGTGAGGTAGTCAGAGTCTTTGGAGTTCGGGACGAGCTCAATGAGTCTTCCAGGGCCCTCCTCCTGCTTGGAGGCTTAAGTTCAAAGGATCAAGAGTACATGTATATACAGAACGATAACTGAGTTGTCGCATTAAAAGGCAACGCTGCTGGCAGCACGACCAGCAATTACGCATATATACTTACCTATGGTTCAGGTGCATATGCTTTTATACCAGTATAACGCCGTCTATGGCTGATGTCGTTCCGTGCACGGGAGACGTCGGGCCCGGACCGGAGCCGTGGTCTCCGCACCTCCGGCGACCGGGATCAAGACCCATACCCAGGCAGAAGTTAAGCGCAGTGTGGAGGAAACCATTTCAATTCGAGTCTGTAGGAGCTACAGGACATCTATCGAGAGAGTTTCCAGTTTTCTCCTCCTCTTGCCTTGTGACCCAACACAACAGTCCAAGAAGCTGAGTACCGCTGCACTTCTGACTGCCGTTGTTTATTTGACATGGAGTCACAACCAGTACATGAAACCACAATCAGTGAGTGACGTGCGTGCAACCGTCTTGCTGGTGATTCTTATCCCCTAGATCGACATCTAGGGCATGCAGAGACACTCGCCCGAAAAGTCGCAGCCGCAAGTTCCAAGGTCGCCACATTTCTGTTTTACCTGTCAGTCCTAGGCGCTTTTGCCCACACTGCCAACATGGCAAAGTAGTAGTGGTGGTGGTGGTGGTCCCTTGGTTACTTACGGTCAGACAGTTCTTGGTAGGAAAATCGCAGGGCTTGGGGGGGATTTCGGTGCAACGCTTCTGCAGTTCGGCCGGCACGCCTGGAGTAGCGGAAACGGCGGTGGCCAAGACGAGGGCGACGAGGGCGACGAAGGACTTCATGATGAAAGATTTGGAAAACTTGCGAAGGTGATTCGAAGACTTGGAAAGATTGTGGGGGTTGGTAGTAGTAGTAAAGACAGCTTGAGTGTTGATGAGATGATAGTGGTGAGGAAAATCCAAAAAGCTGATGGGGGCAGTCTCACGATGCTCGTTATATACACCAAAAAAAACCCGGGGCTGAGGACTTCTACTCAAGTGTGCTCTTTCGAGACAAGTCGGAGATGCCGATAAAGTCTACTCGATTAGTCCAAAATTAGATTAACAACATTTCCCAAGATCACGCCCGCAACTGCGTACACACGATGCGAGCGATTGAGGCCACGTATCTCGGCCTCGAGAGGCTGCGGCAGCACGATCCGGACCAGTGCGGCGATGGGCGCCCGCTGCAGGCCAAAACAGGTCCGGCCACGCACAAACGACGGAGTCCAACACAACACAACTCCCTCAGCCAAAATTAAACCCCGTGTTAAGTTTAATATATTTTCAACGTATTCCAAAGTTTAACAAGGTCGAGTTTTTACTGACCGACAATTCCGGTACTTGCGCATCCTAGTTGACCACACGATTGAGGCTGAAACGAGATGGGCTCGGTGTGTAATCCCGAGTTCCATGCTTTTTCGGAAGTGTACGGACGAGCAAGGGCTTTGTGTGAAGACGCCCAAAGTTCGAACGGACGTGTTCTCCCAAGAGGACGTTGACGTCCTCTTGGGTACCTATCGCAGAACATTAATCTCTTCTCTACTATAAAGACCTTTCGGTACGCCGCCTGAACCACGAATTCTGTTTTTTGCTCATCCACAACAACAACAACACCCTCTTTCCAAGTCAATCTTTTTACTCTGCAAAGTCCACATCATCCAAAAACATACAACAACACTCATTCCACGCCAATCTCTCATCTCTCAGCAAAAATGAAGATCTCTTCCATGTCCCTGTTCGTCATGGCCTGCCTCGGAGTGCGGCTGGGACTAGCAGAGAAGCCTTGTGGCGGGGTATGTTGTGCTCAAAGTCCCATGGTTATTTTTTATTGAACCATCCGTGTGACTTTATTACTTACCGAACAAACCTATAGACGTGCAACGGCTTCTGTGGTGTCTGCGACGGAAAGCAGACTTGCACTCAGGACCCTACCTGCGGGTTTAGCCACCAGGATCTCTTGCTTTGCCTGTGCGCCAAGTGCAACGGTCCCAACTGCGACGAGGTCTGAAGCACCCTGCCTGTTGCTCATTCCGAAGTCACAGCCTGTTGAGCCGCCGTTGTGGATCCTTGCAAGGAGAACTATAGGATCCGGGAAGCATTTCGGGGAATCGGACTGATGTGGCCTTGTCCTCGGCCTAAAAAGGTGAAGCTTAGTTGGAGAGAGAATTGTCAGTAAAACTCTGCGGCTAAAAGCCTCACACCAAAATGGTCTCTAGCAATGTGAACTGTTGTACCCCGTGATTGATGTAAATGGCTCCTCTCGTAGCTTTGCCTCTTGTTACCTCAGTCAGTCTCTTAATATACCTATCCCACGGTCTTAAAGGTTAGTGTGTTACCTGCGGGGCCTGGCTATATGACCGTGGTATAGGTGTAGACCTCGGTGTGGGAGGTGGAAAACGTCGGGCCCGGAGCGGAGCCGTGGTCTCCACACCTCCGGCAACCGGGATCATAGTCGGACGACACAAAAAGGGGAATGATATCTTACACCCCTAGGTTGAGTATTTCATACGGCCCGCTCCTATTGCATTGTCTGTTATTATCACTTTCGTCCATTATCGTCACTATCGTCCGTCATCGTCACTATTGTCCGTCATTATTGCAGCGTGGGAGCTTGTGGGAGGTGGGATATTCAGCTCGGGGGCGTGAGTCCCCTACAAAAATACCTTTACAACCTGGGAAACACAACAAAGCGATTCGACTTCATATATTCAGTGTCTCATTAATACCTCCCCCTCTTCAAAATGCAACAACCCCAAAATGCAACAACCCAAACACCCCAACGCCTCATAATTCTAACCACACCCTCTCAACTCACAACCCAGCCTTCAACCCCTCCGTAACCTCCATCAACATCTTCAACCCGTAAAACCTTGCCACATTCCAGTACACATTCAACCTCCTAACAACATCCTTCCTCTGCACGGTCTCAACCCACTCCCCAGAACAAGTACAATGCTCCATGAACTCGTTCAGCCTTAAGGCGCTGCACTTCACGCATTTAAGGTCCTGCGTGCTCCACTCCACCACGAACGCCTCCACACTTGCGAGTAACATCTCCTCGACGGCGTTGCGATCATACTCAGCCTCGCAGAACGCACACCGCCAGGGACGCGTCTCCGGACCTAAACGTTTACCGTCCGGCCCGAGTTCGGGAAGTAAATCCTCGTCGCGGCAGAAGTCGAGGTCGCGGGACATGGTGCAGCTGTCGCAGGATATCTGCGTCAGTTTCAGGCTCTCGCTGGGGTTCTGGAAGGCACCCTCCTTGCTGAACTCGCGCACGTCGAACATGGCGAGGAGTTCTTTCCGGAGCAGGCGCGCTTCGAGGGTGATGTTCTTGTCGAGGGAGAGGACCTGCATCAGCGACTTTACCAGCTCCAGTACCGCGTTGCGAGAAGACAAGTGTGTGAGGTGAGAACCGGGAAGCTGGGGGAAGGAGTAGTCCTCCGCGAGCTCCGGGTGCAACAGCTCGCGCTTCTGGAGGTTGACGAGGTTGGCAATGTCCTTCTTGAGCGGTTTCTCGAATTTCTTGCCGAGGATGATCTGCCCCTCCGCGCCCTCGGCCAGCGACCTCTGCGGGAGCTGCGTGAGCCGCGGCGTCGACGACACGTCCCCATTCTGCGGGCGCTTGAGGTCGTGCATGAGCTGGATGAACTCAATCACCCAGTCCTGGAACGTCGGCTGCAGCCTCGCCGGCAGGAACGTCGCCATCTGCCAGTGCATCACCGTGTCGAGCGTCTGCTGCTCCGCCTCGACGACCTCCTGGCACGCCTTGCCGCCGTAGTTGAACTCGTCGTACCAGACAAGATAGTCCCAGTACTCCTTTATCTCGAGGTCGATGAAGTGGAACAGCGGCTTGCTCTTGATGGACTTGATGATGTACTGGCTGTAGGCGAACGCGGTGCCGACCTCCGCTTTCGTGGTCTGCAGCAGCAGCCGGTTCGAGTTGGCAAAGACGACCTGCGACCCGACGCGGCGGAAGTCGGCCATGAGCTGCTGGAAGGCCTTGCGCGACATCATCTGCACGTAGTAGTGCAGCGCGCGGTCGTAGAGGAACGAGTCCGGGTTCTCGACCCAGCGGATCAGGTGCTGCACCATGACGTCAGCCATCGTGTTGCCCCTGCAGGCCTCCTGCCACCAGCTCTTCACCATCTCGCGGAGGACCAGCACGCCCGCGTTGGCGAAGGTGCCCTCCGAGGTGATGACGTCCTCGCCGGGCGCGCCGTCGCCTGCCGGGTTGAAGGACACCGAGTCGGAGCCTTCTAGCTCGTTGATCAGGGAGGACGTCAGGATGGTGTTGATGCCGAGGTTCCTGACTTCGAGGTCGATGCAGACGGACGAGAACGTGCCCGGGTTGTTGACCGAGGGCATCTGGACGGTCTGCAGAGGGCCCGTGATGTCGTCCTTCTCGTGGCCGGCGTGGTCGGGCCGGGGGCTGGCGGACCACCAGAGCACGATGTTGTTGTTCTGCAGGCGACGGGCGTACGTGATGTCGATGAGGAAGCGCGGGTCCTCGCGCTCCAGGTTGCACAGCGGCACGTCGCCGTACCTTGCCAGTGTAGTCAGATGCAGGATCCACGAGCCGAGGCCGAGGTAGTGGCCGACGAGGCGCTTCGCGACGACGGCCTGCCAGCCGAGAGGCGGCAGGGAGCTGTCCGCAGCGTCGTACTTGAGCGGGAGCACAGGGAACTCGCCGAGGATGGGCACGTCGTTGACGAGCATGTTGCGCTGGGACGACTGGATGACCATGACCTGCGGCCGCAGCTCGTCCTTGCGCATCTTCTTGACGACGTCGCTGAGCTCCAGGTGCGCCTTTCTCCGCGTCGTTACCTGCGTCATCTTGAATGTGAGCTTCTCCTGGTACCGGAAGCAGTCCTGCCAGTTAGTGCCCTCGGCCTCCTCGCCCCGCCGCGCGAGCAGCTCCGTGTAGATCCTCGAGACGTTGGGGAGGTCTTGTCCCGAGTCCCTGTTCTTCTGCAGGATGATGACGTGCGCCTCGTCTCGCGTCGTGGAGAAGACGCCAAAGATCTGCTTGTCGCCCGCGGTGACGTGGGAGATGTAGATGTACGCCAGCGGCGACGAGTCGAGGTATGTTCTCTGCTTCACGGGACGCTTCAGGCCGCTCAGGTCGAAGCCCTGGTCCAAGCCGTTTCCGAGCACCGCGTGCTGCTCTTCATCGATGGTACAAAGATTTCCGAGCTGCAGCACGGCCCTGATATTCAGGGGCAGGTGCTTCTCGTACACGCCTTCAACACTCGGGTGGTTGAACAGGATGGAAAACTTGTCGGCCTCCGCAAAGTAGACGTCCTCGGGCACGGTGAGCTTGAAAAGGTGGACCGATGAGTGCCCGTTGGGGAGCGTGTGGTTGACCTGCTCGACCTCGCAGCCGGGAATGTCCACGTCCGGCATGTCGCCGCTCTTGAGGTTCAAGAACACCTGCCGCGGGACCTTGATCTTGAGCGAGTGGATCTTGGCGTCGATGAGGACGTGCGCGTTGACGATTCCGGGGGTCTCGGTGGCTCTCAGGTGCAAGAGCTGCCAGGTATTCGCAAAGGTCATGTGAGCCTGCTTCATAAAGGTCGCCTGGATGTTGTTCTGGATATTGCCGCGGCGGTCGCCGAAGAGCTGCCTGCGCCGGATGCGCGCCTGCCTCTGGATCTTCCACTTTTGCTTCTGGTACTGCAGGAAGCCGACGTAGTCTTCCGACGGCGAGGGCATCACCTTGGGCAGGGCCGCGAAGGGGTCCGCGTTCTCGGCCGGCTCGGGCGACTTGCGCTTCTGGGCCGTGGCGGCGGGCTGCGAGGAGGCCACGACGGCCGCCACCGGCTTCGGCTTCAGCAGCTTGCTCCCAAAGTCCTCCATGTCGTCCAGAGACCGGCCGTTGAGGTTGGTGATGTCTTCCAGCGGCCCCTTGGTGGCGAAGAGGTCCGTGAGCTTCTTCTGCTTCATCTTGTCCTCCTTGATGTTGATCCTGCGCTGCAGCCAGTCGGGGTGAGGTACGCGCGGGACGGGGTTGCGGACCTTTTGCAGCGCGGCGGGGATGGTGATGAGCTTCTGGATGACGGAGCCCAGACGCTCCAGGTAGTAGTCCCAGTCCAGCAGCGCCCGCGGGTCCGTGTCGGCGGGCTCCTCCTTGAGCCACTTCTTGAGGTAGAAGCGCTTCGTCTTCTCCTCGGCGGAGAAGATGGCGACCGGCACGGCGCGCTCGGTGACGGGGGCGTTCTTCGGTCTCGCGCAGATAATAAACTTGCAGTTCAATCCCTTGTCCTTGACCATCTGCTCGCCCAAGAAGTCCGCCAGGCGCTTCGCCGTGGTGATGGACGTCGACTTTTGCGACCCGTACTCCTCGAGCGTCTTGGACATGCTCCTGTTCTCGGAAATCAGCTCCATGAGCTCCTCGTCGGCCAACGTCGCGCCTTTGCTGTGCAGCACGTCCAGCCAGCGGTTGGCGACCTTGGCGACGGCCGTGTAGCACTCGGCCAGCGTCGTCCCCTCGAGGAAGAACTTGAAGATTTGCTGCTGGAAGATCTTGATAAGCTTCAGCTCTCCGCGACGCTTCACCTCGAAGCCCTTGAGCTCCGCCAGGCTGCCGTCGTCGTTGAAGACGGCGTAGCGCTTCTTCAGGTTCTTGTCCTCCTCCTTGGACGTCGGCAGGACCATGGCCTTGTAGGGGCCGTCGACCTCGAAGAAGATGGAGTTGTCGCTGTGCGTCTCGTACTTGAACGTCTTGGGGTCTTTGAGCGTCTGGTACTGGTGGTTCGTGAACTTGGCGTGGACCAGGTGGTTCAGCATGACGCAGGGGTACGAGATGGTGACCTTTTTGCCGTTCTTCATCTTGAAGGAGAAGTTCTCGGGGAAGGTGGCGGGGAGCATGCACCAGATACCGTCGGTATCCAGCTCCAGCGGACGGCCGAGGCGCTCGACGAGGCTTCGGGCCAGCTGGATGATGGTCGCTCCCGTGAGACAGGTCACGCCGGCCATCTCCATGGAGTACCACCGGGATCCCTTTCTCATGACGTATCCGTAGAAGGAGTTGAGAATGACCTTGTGCGCAAGCTGCAGGGAGTCGAAGAGAATAATCATCTTCTTGGCCGCGTCGACCTCCGAGGACGCCGCGCCGGACGACTTGAGCGACTCCGTCTTGCCCTTCCACACCTTGGCCTTGCCCTTGTAGTCGTATCGACGATCACGGAAGTCTCGGACGGTGTTGATGTAGAACGGGTTCTCGCGCTGGCAGATGATGGCCTCCTTGACGATGGTCGTCGAGTCGCGGATCTTGTGGTAGACCTTTTGCGAGTAGAGCTGCAGGCGCTTCCTCAGCAGCGCCGTCTGCTCGTCGGCGCTCAGGTCCTGGAACGTCCGCATCGGCGAGTTGGGCCACTTGCCGGGGAACTTTTCGTTCTCGAGCGCGTTCCGGATCATGTTGTACTCGTCTCGCTTTGCGGGTAGATACTCGCCTCTCCAAGCCCAGGGCAGCCGCCTGTCGCACGTCTTGCCGGGGCGGTTGAAGTCGCAGGCGGCGCAGTCCGACTCCTGGATCATCGAGTCCGGCTGCAGACGGTTTGTCGTCATGATATTCGGGTACATGGACGCGACGTCGAGATGGTAAATCAGGGGTCGCTCGCTGCGGTTGGGCGTTTCCTTGAGGGCGCGCAGCCGCTCTGCAATCTGCCCTTTGACCTCCTCGTAGTTCTCAATGTCGTCCATGGACTTTTGCTCTTCGACCGTGATGCTGAAGGTCAGGGCGGCGTCCAAGTCTTTCAGGAGTTCGTCCACGGCACCCGGGTCGACGGCAAAGTTGACGGGGATATCCGCTCGGAAGACGCCGGCCTCGATACTCTCCACGTGGCCACCGACGTACGTCTCCGAATCGAGCAGGTGGCCTTCGTAGAACGCCTCCTTTGGGGACACGTGCTTGTTCGGCAGGACGATCTCTTTCTGGTACGCCTGGACCATCAACAACATCTCGCAAAGGGTACCGGTACCTTTCCTCAGCGTGTCGTCGCCGCCCAGCGGCAGAATCGTGCAGAGCGAGAATATGAAGGGGTGGACGTATTTCATGTACAGGTAGTACGTGGCCACGGCGTCGGAGACGGAGTACTCGGCCAGCGTCTGGGGGCGCTCCTGGGCGTACGGCGTCATGAGCTCGGGGTCGAGCTCGTCGGGGTCGTAACCGAGCTTCGCGACGGTGACGGCCTTGAGACCTCGGGATCCCTGGGGCAGGTAGGAGTCTCGGTTCACCCAGTGGAAGCAGTCCATGTGCACGCTGTAGTTGCACTTGAACTGGTCGTCGCTGTCCCGCTTCCAGCCGATCTCCTGGTACATGTCGATGCCGTTGACGCTGGCGCGCGCCTCGACGAAGGGCCAATCGAAAAAGTCGCCGTTGTACGTCGCGATGACGGTCGGCCGGGCCTCCTTGATGTGCAAGAAAAAACGCTCGAGGACGGCCTTCTCGTCGGGCTCGTTGAAGATCATGAAGGGGCCGGGGTACTCGGGCTTGGGGGTGTAGTCGAAGTCGGCAATGTCTTCGGAGACGATCTCGCGGTTGGTGATGAGGAAGCCCTGGCCGTCGATCATGTACGAAATCATCATGACCTGGTCGATGGCGGCGTCGGGGAACTTGAGGGGCAGCTTCGTCGTCTCGATATCGTAGGCCATGACGACGGGATCCGCCATGGCCAGCCTGTCCTCGTTGATTGTAACTTTTGTGACGCCGTGCTTGACGTCTACGAAATACCATTTTCCCACCCGAATGTCTGCGTGAGGTCAGTGAGAGCATGAACGGCGTAAGAGAGTGCCCAGACGTACCCATATCTATCATTACTCTTACATGGTACGGCACGTCGTACTCTCTAATATCGACAATGAAGTCGCTGGCGTCGGCAAAAGAGGCATTAGCTCGTCTATCGTCATCTCGTGAGTCGTCAAAAAGGTCAAAGTCGCCATTCGCCCTGGGGTCGTTAGCAGTGAACCCTCAAGTGCCGTATTCACAGCTGACGTACGTAGAAACCTCGGCATAGGCGTCCATCGCGTCCACGTTCTTCCTGTTCTTCGCCGCGATGGGCATGATGTCCTTCCTCGCGGCCATGAGGTCGTTCACGTTGGCGAACCTCAGCTCGAGGAAGGTCCGGCGGTATCCCAGCAGGTGGTTCGGCATCTTGAGGTCCTCCTTCTCGACCTTCTTCACGGATTTCACGACGCCGCCGCCGGCGACGCGCTTCACCCACTCCTCGACCTCGCTCTCCCGCCCTTTCTTCACGGCGATGAGGAAGTAAGGGTCGTACTCGACCGTGGCCTTGAAGGTCTGCCCGTCGTCCTCGAGGAAGTAGCAGTCCAGCCCCGCCCGGCCGCCCGGTATCCGGTCATCCTCGACCGAGGTGGGCTGCACGTTGACGAGCCAGCCCTCCTTGCGCTTGCCGCCCTCGTAGCGCGCGAAGCCCATGTTCTCGTCGATGGTGTGGGCCAGCCGGGTGCGCTCCCACTTCTCGTCGGCCGAGGTGGCCTCGTTGCGGCCCGAGGCGGCGAAGGTGCGCGTCGTGCGGCCGGCGCCGTGGTATGCCTGCTTGCCGCCGCGGCGGTAGCCCTTTTGCGGGCGCCGTAGGCTCGTGTTGGGCATGGCGGCGGTGGTGTGTCTGTGTGGTTGGTTGGGTGGGAGAGAGGACGTCGAGCCTGTTTCCAGGCTGGAGGGTTTCCGCCGAGGGTCTCTGGGTGTGACGGAGTCTCTCGAGGAACCGAGACGCTCTGTTTAGGGAATCATAAGACGGGAGGGCTAGCAGACAGATCCGGGGGGTTGTCTGTCTTCGTTGCTGCGGAGATTACGACCAAGAGGCGGTACGGAGGCTTCGGTTGGGTATCACGGAGTTTCGGTTTGGAAAATGGAAGAAAATGTGTACAAGAAGAACAGGTAACAACAAGTCCACCGCGCGAGGGATTGGACGAGTGAGAAGGCTGAATTTGTCACTTTTGTGCCAAATGTGGTGGTGGAGGGGGGGAGAACAATCTTTACGCAGGAACTACCTAGATCGCGGGCCGGGGTGGCCCAGGGCCCAGCGTAAGTGAAAAGACGCGTTCGAGGCGCGACTTTACGCGACAAGTGCACGAAAACGGACCCACAAATCAATTAACGGGTGCAGGGGGGGGGGGGGGGGGCACCTCAGTACGTACCTCACGATGCGGAACTGACAGCGCGGCGCGCACGGGCCAGATCGGCCCAGCAACGACGAATTTCGGTGGACGTCATCTCGGCTCAGGCCACGGCAGACTCTGAGGGTTGATGAGGAAGGGCCGAACACGCAATTCTTTTCGAGACGGGCCAGAATTTCGACCATTACATACTCTTAATTAATGTGCACACACCGCTAGCCTATGGCGCAGGAAACACCAGAAACCCCCCTCCCGGCCGGGGTCCCGGAGGGCAGCCGCAGGGAGAAGCGCACGACGTACCTCTGGTCCCGGTCGACGAACGGGCCGGTCGGCGAGAATGCGCCGGGCTCAGAAACAACTTCCGCCGTTCCCGGTCCGGAGCCGGCAAAGAAGCTCGACCCGAAAGAGTTCCACGACAACTTCCCCGCGGGGGGCCAGCAGCCCGAGCAGCAGCACGGCGGCATCCCGTCCATCTCCGAGGCCGTCAAGACGATCAAGACGGAGGACTTCCTCACCGTGTCCCAGACCCCCTGCGCGCGGGACGGGTTCCTGGCGGGTATTGCCTCGGGAGCGGGGTTGGGGGCGTTGAAGTACGTCTTCAGGGGTGAGTTTTCATTCTTCCATTTGACGGGCATCTCTCTCAGAAATATGTTACTTACAAAAGTTAGGCACACCACTCAAGGCGGCAAACTGGGCCGTCGGTGGCTTCCTCATGGGTAGCATCGCCAGCTTCGAGTACTGCCAGTACCGGCGCCGCCAGGAGCGCGTCAGGATGAAGAGGACCGTCGAGGTGTACCAGGAGACCATGGCGGAGAAGCGGGCGCGCGAGGCCGAGGCGCTGGAGAAGAGGAGGCTCGAGGAGGAGGCGGCCAAGGCCAGCCAGAGGGCTTGGTACAAGTTCTGGTAACCCGTCTGTCTGCGCTGCATCACATCAGAAGGCGGCAATGGATCTCTGCATCCAGAAGGCGGAAAGGATCTCTGCATCCGTGTATGAACATCTTCACTTCCCTGCTGCGGTGGCACAGACTGCGATGCGAGCGGGAACGTTGTATCATATCTGTCCATTTCATGTCCGAGTGGTGGGTATAAAAGAAAGACTATCGATATTCGTCCGCCCATACTCCCGTTTCCCTGTCATTGCATTTTCAAATCCCGCTGTCGAAAAGAGAAGGGATACCAGACTTGCTCATCATCCAATGACACAAGTGCATCCAGATGGGCTCCGCCGTTGAAAAGTTACTTTGAAATGCAGCCCTGCCTCCCACGCCCAGTGCCAAATCCTTGAACGCCGTCCTGACCAAATGGTCTGCCGTTGAAAAAACGCAGTTGTTCGTCAAGTGCCAAAGGGCAATCCGTTCCACAAATTCCACCTCATCCATTCGTCACTATCGTGTTGGGCTCCGACTCCATGAACCGCACCTTGCGCACCCCGCCGCCGCTGCCAGAAGCAGGCTTCGAGTCGATCTTGACGCCCAAGCCGGCACCGCTGCCGCGTCTGCGCTGGCTCCGCCGGGCCCGCGCCTCGCTCTCCTCGCGCTTGCGGTACTCGGCAAGCTGCATGCGGCGCTTCTGCGTGCGCGCGTGCGCCATGGCCGCCGTGGGCATGAACCCGACGCCGTTGATGCCGGTGCCGTCGTCGTCCTTGTCGTTCGGGTCGTAGACGGTGATCTCCTCCTCCTTCCAGGTGAGCGCGGCCCTGACGGGGTCCACGATGCGCATCTCCTCGTCCTCGTCTTCTCGGTGTGCGTCCCCGGCGGCGCCCTTGCCCTTGCGGCCCTTGAGCGGCGGCGTGCCGGCTCTTCTCCGTCTCGACTTGGAATCTTGCACGCGGTTGACGAAGGGGTGCGATCGGGGGATGCCGGCGGGCGTTGCGGCGTCGTTTGCTGTGAGGCGGATTTGCTCGGTCGTTTCTGCAGCGGGCGCAGGGGCGGTTATGATCGGGTTGGAGTCGACTCCCGGGTCGCTCTTGACCTCGGGGTCCCTGATGACGACAGGTGCTGCCGCGGCTCCGGCTTCGGTATCGATGTCCTTCATCTCCAGCTCCGGGACCTTCATTCGCTTGCGGCTCGCAAAGGGGTCGTCGTCGTGGCCGACGTCGTCGCCGACGCCGCGGGTCGGGTCGAACGGACCCTGGCGCCGTTGGTTGCTGTTGGGACTCTGTTGCTG
Organism: Colletotrichum sojae; assembly: GCA_014235955.1. Taxonomy (NCBI): domain Eukaryota; kingdom Fungi; phylum Ascomycota; class Sordariomycetes; order Glomerellales; family Glomerellaceae; genus Colletotrichum; species Colletotrichum sojae. The sequence continues at coordinate 74,677 of WIGN01000101.1, read as the reverse complement.
GGCTACCCCGCCCCCACCAGGGCCGCTCAAGGCCAGTCCGCGGAACTTGTGCACAACCTTGCTGCGCGGGCTCGCGCTCCCATCCTCGTCGCTCTTAGCCTCGGGGAGCTGGAAGGAGAACTGGGCCGCGGCGTAGACGGGCGACGGCGGGCCTCCTTCCTCGCCTCTCTTGCGCTTCGGCGTCGCCGTCGGGGTCGGAGAGGCGTCGCTCATGGTTGCGTGGGACGATGCCGTCCAGGGCGGTGGAGAGGGCGCCTGACTCGGTGGGTTTTTACAGTGGTGAGAGTAACGGTGGGTGAGGTATGTGGTAGGGATTGGAGTAGGGCCGCGGGGATGTCTTGAAGAAGAAGTTGAAGGTCTAGGATATCCTCGTCGTCGTCGGCGTCGTCCCGAGAGTATTGGTGGTTGAGGGACGTTCGACTTCCTTGTTTGATCAATCTTTGGTCGTTGAGTTACGTATGTACATCCGGCAGTTACACTTGTCGGGTAGCGCCTTCCTCGAGGTCAAAGTCCCCGCGCTATTCCTCCGTACCTTCCTTTGTTTGACCTGGACCTGGACCTGGACCTGGACCTGACCGTTGCACCGGCTCGATAAGCAGCAAATAGACGCTAAGATAAAGCTAGAGCCCCTCGGTGAGCCACGCACCTGCGGGAACACGTCCACAGCCTGCCCAGGAATGGAGTTGTCTTCTTCGTCCCATCTGCCCACTTCCACCATCAGATCAGCATTAGGTCAAATCGGCTCTTTCCCCTGACACACAGACACGCGCACGGCTGGGCTGGACCTCGGCGGGGCTTGAGGTCTGAAGAATTTGTATTTACAACTGCAGAAGATTTGGACATAAGCCGAGGCGATGCGAGGGCAGGAAAATCCCCAATACGCACTCTCTCAGCGCACCTATTCTCACTTTGCGGGGTAATATCGCTGAATGGTCAAACATCTGCATGCACAATCGCAAGTAACATGTCGATTCCCGAACGGCTGACGCACTGCATTGGAATCATTTTGCACATTATAGGTAGCCAACAGCCACCGTCGTCATACCGGGTGCCCTCCCGCATCTCCCGCCGCCTACTCGCTCCACGCCTTGTACACGATCCTGGTGCCGTACGTCTCGCCCTTCTTCAGCACCATCTGGCCCTTCCACTCGGGCACGTTGACCGCGTTGACCCAGCGGCTCGGCTCGACGCAGAAGCCGCTGCGCCTGCCCCGCGCCGGCGCGCCCTCGACGGCCGGCACGTCGATGCCCTCGCCAGTGTAGAACTGGAACGCGGGCTCCGTGCTGAGGACCTCGAGGTTGACGCCGTTGGAGGGGTGCCTCGCGTGCACGTGCAGCTTCAGGGGCTCCTTGCGCGTGTCGATGGGCACCGAGCCCGGCTGCTCGTTGACGATGAAGCAGTCGTCCACGCTGGGCCCGTCGACGCCCAGCTCGAACGGCTTGCCGCCCTCGATGCCGGGGAAGGGGACCGGTCCACCGGTGGGAATGCCGACGGAGTCGCGGGGGAGGTGTGCGTTGGTGGCCAGCGTGGCGATGGTCCCGGCAAAGGTCTCTCCGCCCGTGAGGTTGAAGTAGGAGTGGTTCGTCATGTTGATCGCCGTCTCGTCCGCGCTGCCGACCAGCTTCGCCTCGTACTCCATGCCCAGCACCGAGACCTCCTTTCCGTTAAGTTCCTGCGTGCCCGCCGTGTAGGTCACGGTGACCTCGACGGTGCCGGGGAACCCCTCGTCGCCGTCCTCGCTGACGAGCGAGAACTGCACGCTCTCGCCGCCCTTGAGCCCCTCGACGCCCGGGATCTCGCGGACGCCGACGGGCTTGGGACCCTCCCAGACGCGCTTGCTCCAGGGCACGTTGCCGCCGTGCAGGTTGTTGGGCCCGTCGTTGGCCGCGAGCTGGTAGGTCTGCCCGCCGTTGAGCGACTTGAGCTGCGCGTGCTCGAGGCGGTTGGCCACGCGGCCGACGGTGACGCCGAAGTAGGGGCCGTTGTGCTTCTCGTAGAGGTCCTGGGTCGGGAAGCCCTGGACGATGTTGTTGCCGTTGACCTTGAAGGACTGGAGGATGGCGCCCAGGGGGAGGAACTCGAAGGGTGCGTCGTCCATGGTGAGGAAGCGATGGTGCGTCTTGGGGTAATTATCGTCAGTTGTCTGTTGAATCTGAGATGCGCGTATGTCTGTTCGATTTGGATATGCGACGCTGTAAATGTGAAATCAGGCGAATCGACGGAAGGGGATGGGAGTCTTTTAAGTGCAAGCAGAGCTCCCCGGATACCTACCTACCCAGGCGAAACATCCATTACAATTCAGGCTATTATTGCTTGTGTTGCGCCTGTTTGGCCCGGTGCAGTGGGGGTTCAGACGGGGGAGGTCCGCTGAAGAGATGGGAAACACCGTGAATGACTGCGGGGCAGGTACTCGCCCACGGCGGGGTAAATTGGAGACTCCCAGGCGCAAAGCTGCCAAACTGCTCAAACCCCTCCTTCTCACGCCACGGCGGCCATGCTGCCGTCTTACTGGCGCGTTTAACACCGCCCAGCCTGGGGAGGTACCTTGGCCAGCTTTGCCGCGGCTACAGGTACCTCGAAAAGTATTCTCCAGGTGTAGATGCGTGCTGTAGGGACTTTCAGGGCCGAAGTTGTCTGGATTATGTGCCCTGCGAGGCCCGCTTGGGACGAGAGCATGGCACTTCAGCCGGGATCATGCAGGGGTCAAAGGTGATGTCGGACTCCATTTCCGGCCTCTCGGCCGACATTCCGCGATGACGCCAAATTGAAAAAAGTTACAACACGCCTTCATGTCGTGGTATATAGTATGTACAATGACCTGCAACAAGTGCCAATCAGCCAAACATGCCACAATGCCTCGCGAACCTCAAGCGGCGGCCATGATCCCCTTGGCCGGGCCATACCTAGGTACTAATCCGACTCCTCGTCGTCGTCCCCGAGGAACGCCAGGTCCGCGCGCGCCTTGCCTCGCGCGCGCGACGACACGACAGCCTCCTCGTCCTCATCGTCGTCGTCGCCTCCATCGTCCTCGTCGGCGACCTCTTCCCTCGCGGGCTTCGCCGGCGGCTGCCCCCGTGCCTTGCTCCGCGACGACCGGCCGCTCGCGCCCCAGTTCGCGTCCATCTCCTGCACGGCCTCGAGGTCCGCCTGGAGCTCCCTGCGCTCCTTGATCTCGCGCGCCTTGGCCTCCGAGAAGCGCCCGTCCATGCCGACGTCCGCCAGCATGCCCTTGAGGTGCTTGATCTTGGCCTTGGCGTTGTCGCCGTGCTGCTTCAGCTCGAAGCCCCAGATCTTGCGGATCCCGCACTTGACCAGCTGGGACTGCAGCTTCTTGATCTCGGCGTCGTCCGGGTTGTCCGGGGCCGCGGGCGCCTTCTTTGGCTTGGCGGCCTTGGGGGCCTTGCCGCCGCCTGCTTCCTTCTTCTTGCGCTTCGGCTTCGGGGGCTCGTCTATCAGTTCGGACAGCTCGCTAGATGTGTCGTCGATGACTGGCGGCTCCTCGGCGGCCTTCTTGTCTTTTGGCTTTGGAGGTTCGTCTATCAGCTCGGATAGTTCGCTTGATGTGTCGTCGACTGGGGGTTCTTCGGTCTTCTTTTCCTCTGCATCTTCTGCTGGTTTCTCTACTGGTGACTTTTCCTCTGGTGAAGCCTTGGGAGGGCTCTTGGACTTCTTGGTCTCCTCCTCCTTTTCGTTCTCGCTCTCAGGGGGCGAACTGAGAGCATCCGAGTCGCTTGCTTCGACCTTGCTCGCGCGTCCGTTTCGGGCTTTGGTGGGCTTCTCCTCGACCGCGCTCAGCTCCTCGCCAGACTCGACTGTGTCCTGGGACTTCTTGGACCTCGCTGCCTTCTGCTTGGGCTTCGGCTTTGGCTTCGCCTTGGCCTTGGTCTTGGTCTTGGGCTTTTCGCTTTCTGAATCATTGTCGTCGACCTCTTCGGCCTTGCCGGATGCACGCTTTCTGCGCTTCGGGGGAGGGGAGGCTTCGGTTGACTGGCGCTTGGTGGCATTCTTCTTGGGCTTGACGTCTTCTTCGTCTTTCTCCGCGTCGGACTCTGCCGGGGCGCCGTTTTCAAGAAGTTCGGTCTGCAATGGCGACGCGTTAGATACCAAAGTACAGAAAGTTTAAGGATGCGCGCACGCGCCAGGGAACGGGGGTTGGTTACCGCGAGCGTCTTGATCAGCTTCTTGCTCCTGTCCTTCCACTCGGGCGACGAGAAGAAGCCATCCTCGAGGTCCAGGTCGTTCTCGACGCGCTTCCTGACGAAGTTGATGGTGAGGTCTTCGCTGTTGGTCTTGTATATGTCGCGGACGGCGCTGAGGAGCTCCGCCTCGAGCTTCTTGTCCGACGGTGCCATGGTCTGGGCGGGTTTCTGGACAGGGATGTGCGATTGGACGGGGTGGGCGAAAGAGCCAAGCAGCGGAATCTGCAAGCCTATTGGCAAGCAAGCGTGGAATCGGATTAATGGTGGTTCAACACGAGCTTCAATGGCTCTTTTCGAGGTCCAAGTCGCGTCGGGTGACAAGGTGAATGCGCATCAACAAAGGCGGCGCGACGGGGTGCAGAGCAATTGAAACTGGGGGATGCTGCAACTGGCATGGGCTTCACCAGTGTGCACTGAGCACCGCTTTGGTCTGGTGGGGCGCCACCAATCACCCGACGTCAAAGTCGGGGGCTGGTCCGAGCTTTTGGAAGACTTGCTCATTGTACCAAGGTATCTTTTTATAAGGTACGTACTGTTGGCATTGATGACATTCAGTAGGGCAGCAATTATGAGGAACGAAGCCATCACGAAGATTGACAGATGATCCAAGATTGCCCATGGTTTAAAACTCAGAAGGGCTGTCTGGTCTCGACATGGAGGCCCAGCCAGCTGATGTAATAGCGAATAATCGCCAGTTCGGGCCGGACTCTTCGGCGGCAAAGCAGCAGGCGAAGGAAGTTTTGGTCCGGATTCCGGGGAGAATAACGGGGCGCTCGATGTCAGTCTGCGCCGCTGCGGTAGCCAGACTGGGGGCCTTGTGGGCTGGATGATTGGGCTGGAGCGTTCTCTGCGGTTCCAGGGCGAGCTCATTGGCGGGCGCAACGGGCGTGCCGGGGCTGAAGCTCCCGCGATTGCGACCGACCAGCGACTTTTGCACAGGCGCAGCGGGAGGTTCCCGGCCCTGTCTGCTTGTCTGCTTGCTTGGGGGCCTTTGGGATGACGGCACGGTTGCGTCGCCTTCAAGGGTCCCGGACGGAGCCTCATGTTTGGCAAGCGGATAGTTGGTATGTAGATATCCGCCTGGGGGTTTTGTTCCGCCGTGGGTAGAGCGACGTAAAGCACTCCTCGCGGAAGACCATGGCATATGATGAGCTTGGTTGTGTATAGTACACATCATCGGGCTATGACTCGCCCGTTGCACGGCAGGAAAAAAAAACCCAAGAGGCATCGTGAACATTCTCTCAGTGTCCCCGATGCGGTGCCCACCATCGGCGCCGGCTGCTCCACCCGCTGGGCGGGTATCCCCAAGTGCCCCTCATGTATCGCTACTTCGTCCACAGTTGCACCTTGAGTGAGACCGAGGTGCGTTGTAGAGAGCTTCTGGGGAGAGCCCGGCTCAGCGGCCCTGCAGATTAATATCGCACAGCCAGTGTTCGGCCAGACTCGTGGATCTTCCGGTAAATCCCTCGGCAAGATGCGTGGCGAGACGGGTTGAAGAGGCACAGAACTGAAGAGGCGGCATGCAGATGTGACGCTTGGGTACCCAAGGAGAGGTAGTGAAGTAGGCTCGGGAGATGGACGGGGCATCTCATGTTATTGGAGGGGAGTCTAGACAGCTAGGCACGTACACTGGGCATTAGGCTAGCTAATACCTAGCTACCTGGAGATGCAGCTCAGAAATGGGAAATGGGAAATATGACAGCAATGGTGGTGACAGACCGGGTTTTTATCGCAGTGACATGACATGGGTCCGTGCCGGAATTACGTAGCTTGCACGTCCAAGTCTCGCGATGTTTGTCATTTTGCTGACTTTGCCATTATAACGGTAAGCTGTACGTACATGTATGCCACGCAACGCAATAATTATGCGGAATAGGTAGTCATGTAGACACCTAGAAAGAAGGAAGCAACAACACTGAACAGTCTCCTCTAGCTTCTCCATATTCAGTGGATAGATGTACCTGTACCTCTTCCACAGAACCACAGCTCCAGCGTGACATTGAATCGCGCATTTCTGCTGCTCCTTCGGTCTGGATTCCATTGCCTCCCTGCAGGGCACCGAATTGTCATTTTCCTGCTTCCCTCAACACCCTCACCCTCAAGCTCACACCTCCCGTCCCCTTCACATCATCCTTCCAGTGTCCAGTGTCCCACCACCACCACCCCGGCCCGGCCCAGTGAGAGCGTATCTACCTACCTTGTAAGTAGCTCCGTCATCTCAGTCAACAAACGGTACAACTAGCCAACCACCGGCCAGCCGCCGCCTTCCGTCTCTTTCCATCCTGCATTGCTCCCGTCTGCATCTTCTTTTCCCTCGTCCTCATCTTCATCCTCCTCCTCTCCAAAGCATTGCGCTATACTATTACACTGCCTCGCCAAACGCTCCACGTATTCTGCGTGTTCTGTTGCCTGCTGTCGACCACCGCTACCAACCGCTTTGTGCCGGCCTCACTACTCCGTACTGAACCCCAGCTTTCAGCTTGGTGCATCGTCCACCTTTGTTCGCAACCACGATTCACTGTAAGTCGATCCCCTGCCTCCAACATTGCGATCCAACCCGCCTCCTCTGCATGCCATTTTGCTGTCACCCGGCGCTTCTTCTTCTTGGGAGCCCTCGCCTATACCAACCCCCGGCTGCTTTGCCACGCGAGGTACCTGGACGAGGTGCTGGCCAGCCGAACTGACAGCCATTTATTTACCCCTCCATTCCCCCCCGCAAGCTCATCCCGGCCCGACAACGACTCAGCTAACAGCACTAATAAGCTTGCTGCAACCATCCCGTCCTCCGAAATAAAACCCACGATTTTCTTCTTCTCTCGGGACCCATCAGCAACCCCGCCACTCCTCGCCTCGCCCGCACCTCGTCGCCTGGCACAACGTCAACATGCCTGCGCTCGTCGACGAAGACACCGCCCCCGGGCGCCTCCTGCTCCTCTCCAACCGCCTGCCCATCACCATTAAGCGCGCAGAAGATGGCAGCTACTCGTTCTCCATGTCCTCGGGCGGTCTCGTCACCGGCCTCAGCGGTCTGTCGAAAACGACGAGCTTCCAGTGGTACGGCTGGCCAGGCCTCGAAGTCCCCGAGAACGAGATCGCCGGCATGAAGCAGCGCCTCAAGGACGAATACAACGCCCACCCCGTCTTTATCGACGACGAGCTCGCCGACAAGCACTATAACGGCTTTTCCAGTGCGTCTCAGCCTCCCTTCCCCGGTCTGTCGCACTCTGCTAACTGCCAATCTTTCAGACTCGATCCTCTGGCCCCTCTTCCACTACCACCCCGGTGAGATCACCTTCGACGAGAGCGCCTGGAGCGCATACCACGAAGTCAACCGCCTCTTCGCCAAGGCCGTTGTTCAGGATGTCCAGGATGGCGACTTGATCTGGGTCCACGACTACCACCTCATGCTGCTGCCCCAAATGCTTCGCGAGGAGATTGGCAGCTCCAAGAAGAACGTCAAGATTGGCTTCTTCCTGCACACCCCTTTCCCCTCGTCCGAGATCTACCGTATCCTGCCCGTCCGCGAGTCTCTGTTGATGGGTGTTCTCGACTGTGACCTCATTGGTTTCCACACCTACGACTACGCTCGCCACTTTTTGAGCAGTTGTTCGCGCATTCTGTAAGTTGGAGCGCCCTATTTCTACCCATGTCGCTTTTGCTCCAGTCAGCTGCGAATGACGTCGTGAAACTAACCGACATGCAGTTCGACCCCTACCACGCCCAACGGTGTAGACTACAAGGGCAAGTTCGTCACCGTCGGTGCTTTCCCTATCGGTATCGACCCGGAAAAGTTTGTCGAAGGCCTCAAGAAGCCCAAGGTCTTGGAGCGCATTGAGGCCCTCAAGCGCAAGTTCAACGGTGTCAAGCTCATTGTCGGAGTCGACCGTCTCGACTACATCAAGGGCGTCCCGCAGAAGCTCCACGCCCTGGAGGTTTTCCTGACGGAACACCCTGAATGGATCGGAAAGATCGTGCTCGTCCAGGTCGCGGTGCCGTCGCGCCAGGACGTCGAAGAGTACCAGAACCTCCGTGCCGTCGTCAACGAGCTCGTCGGCCGCATCAACGGCAAGTTTGGCACGATCGAGTTCATGCCCATTCACTTCCTGCACCAGAGCGTCTCGTTCGACGAGCTCACTGCTCTGTACGCCGTATCGGACGTTTGCCTCGTCTCGTCGACGCGCGACGGCATGAACCTCGTGTCCTATGAGTACATCGCAACCCAGCGCGACAACCACGGCGTCATGATCCTCTCCGAGTTCACCGGCGCCGCCCAGTCGCTCAACGGATCCCTCATCGTCAACCCCTGGAACACGGAGGAGCTCGCCAACGCCATCCACGACGCCGTGACCATGTCACCCGAGCAGCGGGAGGCCAACTTCCGCAAGCTCGAGCGCTACGTCTTCAAGTACACCTCGGCGTGGTGGGGCCAGTCGTTCGTGGCCGAGATGACCCGTCTGTCCAATGAGACGACGCAGCAGAAGACGCTTAGGAATATCAGCGGCAACGTCGTCGGCCAGGTCACCAAAGCGCTACAAGGAGCCATTGAGGGCACTCAGAACGTGGTGAGCAACACGCAACCTGAGGAGAGCAAGACCGAGGAGAAGCAGGAGTCTTAGAGCATGATTGTACATCCCAGACGGGCAATTAGCCCCATATCGCGAAGTTGTCTTTTACGAAGGCGACGGCATTTCCTTTTTTAATGAAAGCATGACGAGAAAAAGCAAGACATACACACATACCCACCTCGCGAACCACACCCAGCAAACCAACAAACAAAAAAACATTCGTCCCAGAGCATAGCTGGCTTGGCAAGGTTAATTGGGAAGAGGAACGGGCATCGAGCCAGCGGAGTTTTCATTTTTCTTTGGACGGAGTGGGATGGACTTTTCGAGGCAGAAGGATACAAAGGGCGGGTCAACACAGGATTCGATGACGTCGGTGTCTCTCTTCGATGTGTTTTTGAGTTTTTGTTTTGGCATTAGACTACATTTATCTACGTACGATGAACGGTGCTAAAAAAAAGGGACTACGAGAAATCCTCTGGTGACATGTTTTGCTTAGTGGCCCAGGCTAGTCATCGACTGTCAGAATGGTACTCAAGGGCGCAATGACGGTACAAGATAACACAATCAGGAGACCCCAACTTTTTTTTTGACATCAACGTTCTCCTGCAACGTGGGCTATGACGTGTTTAGCGGTGTGATGAAGTTCGCGATGCGGGAGACCTCGGACGCACGAGACATCACAAAACAGAAACGGAAGGAGAGAAATCATGGGAATTTGAATGCATTGCTTCAGCGAAGAGAACTACCAAGCCCAGCCCCGGCGTGGCCGCGCGGGCGCGTGTTTGTATGTTTGGCTTCAAGGAGGTATCTAAAGAGGATCTTTCGTCTGCTCTGGTGGAAAGAAGAGAAGAGAAGAGAAGTAGAAAAGTAGTACTGGACACAGTGATGAAGCAGCTAGCTGTTGATGGGCAAAAGAAGAAAAGAGCCAAAGGAGCAAGTAGTGTGTTTTGTTGAATCCGTTTCCACAGCCCCCTTCCAATTGTTTGATTCATCCTTCTCACCCACCACCCACACCCCGCTGCGCTGTGCTCTCGCTACCAAGCCTAACGCCGGCCCATCGTGAAAACAGCTTCGTCAACCTGAACCATCAGACACTAAAGGAAATTGTGCGTGGATCTTCATGCGTGTGTAAACGTTGGTGGTTAATCAGTAGGGAGACGCCACGACGTCCTCTCTTCCGAGCTTGTAACGTCCGCTCTTGGGGGTGTTGATGCGGCCCGAGTCGCGGGGACCCATACTGAGACGGGCCCATCCCGCGCCGGCGATGCTCTCGCGAGTAGGACGCTTGAGGCCCTGCTTGCCGACCATGTTGACCTCGTTGGGCAGCGCGACGATGACGTTTTTGTCGGAGCCGTACTTGAAGTCGTCGGCCTTGACCTCCTCGGCGTAGCGCTTGATGAGGTAGGGAGCCTTGGCGCCGCGGAGGATCTTCTTGAGGTTCCACTCGACGATGTAGGGGCCCGTCGCCGTGATGATGCTCGTCTCCTCGGCGCCCTCGCCCGTGTTGAAGCGCGCCGGGGTGAAAGCCACCGGCTTGCCCGTCTCGTGGGCGAACTGCGCGACGTGCTCCGGCGTGAGGGCCAGGCGGCGCGGCTGGGGCTTGTCGTTGGCCGCGAACGACCGCTCGAAGCCCAGCTTGCCCTCGTTCTTGCCCGTCTTCTGCAGGGCGTCGATGAGGAGGATGTAGGTGCGGCAGGTTGCGAGGACCCAGCGTCCGTCCGCCGACACGTCGAGACCAAGGATGGCCTCTCCGAGAGCCGGGATGTGGGTCTTGGCGTTGATGCCGAGGCGGTCGAAAAGGCGGACGTCACCCTTGTTGGACGCAACCGCGATGTAACCCTTCTCCGTCGTGGAGATGGCCGAGAAGTCGTTCTTGGAGGCGTACTGCTTGAGCTGCGAGTCGACCAGCTTGGAGCCGGCCAGACGGGGGTCCACACGGTACAGTGCGTTCTTGGAAATACCGAGGAAGGTCGGCTCGTGCGTCATCTGGGCGTACTTGTTCTCGGGAGCGAAGCTGAGGACGGGAATGTCCTCGTGCACGTTCCACTCGTCGACGACCTTGCCGTACTCGAGATCCATGCGGTAGAGCTTGTTGGGGTCCGCCTCGTTCTGCAGGATCATGTTGCGGTCCTCGTTGTGCAGCATGACCTTCTTGGGGCTGAACAGCGTGCCTTTGGGGGTCTCGACCTTGGAGATGTTGGTCGAGAACTCGAGGTTGTTGTTGGGCGTGTGCTTGAAGACGCCAATCTTGGAGCCGCGCACGACGAAAGAGCGGTCGTGCTTGTAGCCGACGGCAAGCTGCGAGTTGACGTTGCCATCCTCGTCCTTGGTGTCGACGTCATCGTCCTCCTCGTCGCTGTCGTAGTGCTCGCTGCGCTGGGCGGTGTCCTCGGCGTCTTCGTAGTCCTCTTCTTCTTCCTCCTCCTCCTCTTCCTCGGGGGCATCTTCCATGGTCAGGTCGTTGAAGGCGTCCGTGATGTATTCTTGCTCCCTCTCCTTGACCTTCTCCCACTTGGTCTCGTTTAGCTGCTCCCAAAGGGCGCGGAGGAGGGCCTCCTGGAAGCGCTCGAGCGTGGGCTGGTCCTTGAAGCGGAGCAGCCAAGAGTAGGCCGATCCGTCGGGGGAGAACTGGTTGAAAATGAATGAAAGGAACTCAAAGTTGAACACGGGGTTGATATCAGCAATGATAGGAATTCCGAGCCAAGCACGGTCCTCGCTTTCGATTTGCAACCAGTAATCCCACTTGCCGACCTCCGTGACGGTGGCAGTGACGGTGCCGTCCTGCTGGACGAACGAGCCCGAAGGGAAGTCGAAGAAATGGAGCTCGGCAGTCTCGGCAGCATACGTGCTAAGCGCAGGCGGAGCCTCGGCCGATTTGGGCGGTCCCGTGTTCTTCTTCTTCTCAGGCATGGTAGGCGTCTTCACAGGCGTCTTGACAGGTGTCTTGACTGGTGTGTGCTCCCGCTTCGCGGACATGTTGGCGGCCTTGGGTGGGGTCTGCGGGCTCTGGGGCACGAAGAGACCGTCGGAGGAGTCGATTGACCGAGCGAGCGTCGGGCTGTGGATGGGGCTGGCTGGAGGGATAGGGTGCTCGTCTTGGAACTCAAACTGCTCGAGGTCGGTGTCGGAGGCAGTGGTGTGAGGCTTACGGTACTTGCGCTCGTACTGGCACTCTTTGGCGATGCGATCGAAATCTGCTACCTGTTGAGGAGTGACGAGGTGGTCGCAGACAAACTCGTAGACGTCGCCAGTGTCACCACTCAGGTCTCTCCAGGCCAAAATCTTCTCCTTTCCGTCGCGGAACTCGACGCGGAAGTGCAGGGCCTCGTCGAGGAGGAAGGTCTTCTCGTCGCGCTCGGCGGCGGCAAGAGCGTCGATCTCGGCGTCTTCACCTTCCTCTTCAGCAAGAAGCTCGGCCTCTCCTTCCTCGTAGACTCTCTGGATGACCAGCTGGTATTGGAAGTCCTGCGCGGTGCGTCTGATGCGGGCGGCGGCGTCCTTGAAGATGAGCTCGGAGTAGCCCTTGGGCGAGAGGGGTCGGACGAGGTAGAGCTGGCCTTGGGGGAGTTCGATGAGGGATTCTTGGTTGCTAGATCCAAAGATGAGCTTGCCCACTGTTATATGTTAGTCGTCGGTGTACACGCAAACGCAACCGGCAGCGGTAGCGGGAACGGGGAGCAAGGAACGACCGTTGGCGGGGTAGTGTAAACTTGCCGTTTCTGAGGACAAACATTTTGAGCGGACTGCTGTCGGTGCGAGCGGATGATAGCCGTGGACTTTTGCGGAGAGTGATCGCTCGTATTTATGGATCTTTTGCGAGCATTCCCGTCCACTGGGATGAAGGAGAGACAAAAAACGGGAAGTACCAGACCTTGGCCACGAAAAGAGAGAGAGAGGTCAGGCACCACAGGAGAAAATGCGTCATAACAAGGAGCTTCCTGCGTTGGGGGGTCACGGTCCCTCTTGATGGAGGGGTGACGAGAGATGTGGCGGTGCACGTCCCTTTTTCCGCTATTTTTTTCTCGCCACGGCAACCTGCGGGACCGTCAGCCACACGACCGGGGTATCACGTGGACCCCTAGCGGCGTATCACACTAGGCAAGTACCTATGTAGTACTTGGTTACAGACTGTTCCTTCCGTGTTCAAAGTCAGAATCATTCGGAGACGCTCAGTTTCATCGCAGACAAACACCGAGAAATGATCGGTCTGTTCGACGGTGACATTCTCGGGCGTCCTAGTTGCTGCTGTCAGCTGTCATACCTGCACATCAGGGATGTCTGCAGCAGCAGGAACCTGAATATGCATGCTTCCGAGCGTTTCTGTTTGGAGAAAAGTGTTGGGGAAATAGTGTCCAGGCCGGCATTGAGCTTGTGTGGCGCCTCCGTCTGCTCGTGACTCAGCCAAGGAAGGACCGCCTCTGCGGTTAGGTGAAGGGATGGAAAGTGCGCCTCAGCGGCAGGTACGGCTAGGGAATACCTTACCTGACACTCAATTTACTAGGCATTTGAAGTAGCCTCAGGCTTGATCAGGGCATATTTACGCCGTTACGGAGCTTTGATGGCAGGTTGTAAACGGGCAATTCTCATGATGAGATGTGACATGAGCGTCAGTGAAACCATTTCAATCGGTGTGATTGGAAAGCAATAAATTGAGCCAGCAAGTTCTGAGGGTTGGAAACATCCAAGTGAGACCCGTTCCGTTTGCCAGCAGGATCGTTACGTTCATCCGTGATTCTGAGATGTCCAAGGTTGGCCAAGCCATCTGCCTGTCTCCCAGCCACGTCACTTTCTGCCACCGAAACAGTCTGCCAGAATTGCACTATTCAAACAGAGGCACTTGGAAGACTGCCAGATTTCTGAGAATATGTTCGAATTGCTACAGAGTCCCACCAACGTTTGAAAGAGAGGTCGAGTATCAAAACATGCAAGAGATTGTGCCAGTATCCAAGAAATCAAACCAACGCAAAAGTCTACAGCTCGTCGGGAATAGGCGCCTCCTTCTCGCTCTGTGCAAGCACCTCCTGAGCACCGTCCGCCTCAATCTTGTCAACCTTCTCGTCCTCCGTCTTGGCGGCCTCGGCAGGGCCGGCAAAGTCCTCGGCGATCAGCTTGGCGACGTTCATGCCCATCAGCGCGCTCGTCTCCATGCACGAGATGAAGCTCTCCATGCCCGAGAGGTAGTACAGCCCGTCGCGCAGGATCGGATCCTGGAACGTGACGCGCGGGTACTCGATTGGGTACGAGTCGAAGACGTGAGGGTGGTACCACGAGATGGGGCTGACGGCGCTGGCCTCGCCGTCCGAGACGATGCCCTCCGGGACCTTGACGCCGAGAAGCCCGGAGAGGAACTCGGCGGTGACCTTGTTCGGGGAGAAGATCTTGTAGAGGAACTCGTCCTTGAGGGTCTCCGGGTTGGTAGCCGTCCGCAGGGTGCTGATGGAGTAGAAGCCGGCCTTGCCGGCCCCGTCGGCTCCCGCCTTGGCCTCGTCCGCGGCGTTGAGCGTGGTGAGCACCGAGTCGGGCGCCTTGGAGCCGGGCTGCAGGCCGAAGAACTCCGGGGACAGGCGAAACGGGGAGGCGAAGAGCGTGACGTGCAGCCGCGTGTAGGGGATCTCGTCGATCTTGTGCTGGAACAGGTCCTCGCTGACCTTGATGTCGCTGTACTGCCACGGGGCGGCGATGACGACGTTGTCAAAGGCGACCGGGTAGCGCTCCGCGTCGGCCTCGGCCTCGGAGTGGACGCCCTTGGTCGAGAGCAGGTACTTGGAGCTGGAGGGGCCGGACTTGAGCTCGATGGAGGCGACCGAGGTGTTGCGGTTCACGGTGGCGTTGGTCCGCTGGAGCATGGTGTCGAAGATGAGCCAGTTGCCGCCAATGACCTGCTTGGCGCCCTCGGGGGCCATCGAGACCATCGTCTCGAGGCCGTGGATGTACTTCAGGTTGGAGGCGTAGTTGACGCGGGTGGCGGCTTGGATGATGTGCTGGGAGAAGAGCTCGCCAATCTGGCATGCGTGAGTAGTACATCTAAAGCTGACGGGCAAAGGGTACGCACATCGTTGTTGGCCAGGAACTGGTCTCCGGTGACTGAAGTCGCCTTTAGGAGATCCAGCTCAAAGGCCCTCTGGGTCAGGGAGCGGAAAGGGAAATGAGGAGCCTCGTACAGCTGGAGGAAGGTCGCAACCGTCGACTGGACGAGCTTCTGCGCCTTGTAAGGGGCCAGGCCGTACTTCCAGAAGAGCTTGGCCAGGTTCCACCACTGCCAGGAGCTGTCGTCCTGGGTGTAGACGAACTTCTCGCCGTCCCAGATTCCCAGGAAGCCATCGCTGCCGGACTCGGGCTCTTTGAGCGGGAGTCCGAACCGCCGGCTGGCGTTGTAGAGAATGTGGTTGGCCTCGATGAAGATGGAGGCCCCGAGCTCGACGGGCTCGAGCGGGTTGTTGTACGCGTCAACAGTCAGGGTCCGCCCGCCGATGTGATCCGTCTTCTCAAAGACGGTGATGTTGACGGGAAGCCCCCCTGCTTCGGCATACTGCTGGAGGTAGTAAGCAGTGCTTGCACCACCAGCTCCGGCCCCTGGATGGCAAGTCAGTAACGGTCCTTGAGATACACGCCAAGTCACCAGGGAGAGGTTGAAGATATGGGCGCTAAGATCCAATAAGAACGGCGTCACGGACCAATGATGGCGACCTGCTTCACGTTGCTTTCAACGATGGCCAAGTCAGCCTCAACCTCGGTCGCAGGAACCGCGGTTAAGCTAAGCGCGGACAGCACAGCTGAGAGCTTGGACCCCCACATTGTGCCACGTCGATGCTAGTTGTTCACACTAGGATGGAATTTATACGATATGGTATATGTAATGAGTGATGAGAATGGAAGATGGACGATATCAATACATGTTCTAGGGGGCTGGCGACGTTGACGATGATGAAAAGAAAGAAAGGAGAGCTCGGCATGGACTCGTATGTCAGCTATCTCCGGGGTCCCCAAATGAATTAAACTCGGGGTGAGTAAACAAGCCGCCGCTTTATTGGAGTTCCTGGTCTTGTCTGTGTGGCTTTGCTACAAGGGGGTGCTTATGCGAGGTCTGGCAACAAAGGGGGGTGGGTAGTTGATTTCAGGATGGTGGATTCAAGATTGTTTTACAGTCTGTGAATCGCCTCAAATCTTCATGATCGAAACAGTAGTTGTTTGTTGTAAATCAGAAAAGATGTGAAAGCACCTGGAGTGTTGCCAAGTCATGATCATCGAATCACTGATCAAGAGCGGCCGATAAAGCAGCGGCTCAGTGGCCCAATGGAGGTTTCATTTGGGGGTGGTTCCTCCCGCGTCGCTTCATGCAGCGGGCGACGGCCACTAAGGGGAACCTCCACAGTGATGCACAGACCACTATACCGCTGACAAATACTGCTTCACTTGATGAATTTCACCACGTCGCTACTGAGCTTTCTGTAGATGCAACTAAACCATATATCTGCTAAGCCTGCGCTACCTAAGCACCTACCAATTCGCTGGGCACCGTCAGGTACACCCGCTGTCTGGCGCCGCCAGGCACCGAGCCAGCACCTTCCACAGTGGTTTGACCGCCTGCCACCTCAAGGCAGAAAAAAGTCACCACCAGAGTCCCGCATCTGAGCTCCTCCAGGCCAGGTCAACCCTCGAGAACACTCCACGCCTGGTCGCTAATCCGATCGCCTTACCGACCGATACCCCCTTCACGATCCTCTCGACGACCTCTAGCCAAAATGTCTGCGGCCCAACTGCTCAACCCCAAGGCCGAATCCAGGGTGCGCGCCGCCTTTTTCTGCCGGCCGTGTATGCGTTGCTAATCAACCAAGTAGCGGCGGGGTGAAGCCCTGAAGGTCAACATCAGCGCCGGTGAAGGCCTGCAGGATGTCCTCAAGTCCAACCTCGGCCCCCTGGGCACCATCAAGATGTATGCAAGCCTTTTTACCAGCCCTGCTTGATAGCTGCTGACTTTTGACAGGCTTGTTGACGGCGCCGGCCAGGTGCGGCATACCGCCCATACCGCCCCTCTTCCCCTGGATCGCTGCTAATGCGCCCACCCCGAACAGATCAAGTTGACAAAAGACGGAAACGTCCTCCTCCGCGAGATGCAAATACAGAACCCCACTGCCGTTATGATTGCGCGCGCTGCGACTGCCCAGGACGACATCTGCGGTGACGGCACGACGTCGGTTGTTCTGTTGGTCGGCGAGCTCCTCAAGCAGGCGGACCGCTACATCTCGGAAGGACTGCACCCCAGAATCATCACCGACGGTTTCGAGATTGCCAAGAACGAGGCGCTCAAGGTGCGTCTTAGAGCCGGAGCGGTGATATCACGGCCAAGGCTTACACATTGCAGTACCTCGACCAGTTCAAGCTCGCCAAGGAGGTCGACCGCGAGCTGCTTCTGTCCGTCGCCCGCACGTCGCTGTCCACCAAGCTCAACGCCGGCCTCGCCGCCAAGCTCACCCCCGATATCGTCGATGCCGTGCTTGCCATCTACCAGGCCCCCGCCAAGCCCGACCTGCACATGGTCGAGATCATGAAGATGCAGCACCGTACCGCCTCCGATACCCAGCTGATCAAGGGTCTGGCTCTGGACCACGGCGCTCGCCACCCCGATATGCCGAAGCGTCTCGAGAACGCTTACATCCTGACGATGAACGTGAGCTTGGAGTACGAGAAGACCGAGATCAACTCTGGCTTCTTCTACTCCAGCGCGGAGCAGAGGGACAAGCTGGTGGAGAGCGAGCGCAGATTCGTCGACTCCAAGCTCAAGAAGATCGTCGAGCTTAAGAAGGAGGTTTGCGGAAACGACCCCAGCAAGAACTTTGTCATTATCAACCAGAAGGGCATCGACCCCCTGTCTCTCGACGTGCTGGCCAAGAACGGCATCTTGGCTCTGCGCCGGGCCAAGAGGAGGAACATGGAGCGTCTGCAGCTCATCTGCGGCGGTGTTGCACAGAACAGCGTTGAGGACCTGACACCCGACGTCCTCGGCTGGGCTGGCTTGGTCTACGAGCAGACTCTTGGCGAGGAGAAGTACACCTTCATCGAGGAGGTCAAGGACCCCAAGTCCGTCACCCTGCTCATCAAGGGACCCAACGCGCACACCATTACTCAGGTCACCGATGCCGTCCGCGACGGTCTCCGCAGTGTTTACAACATGATCGTTGACAAGAGCGTCGTGCCTGGCGCCGGCGCTTTCCAGGTTGCCTGCGCCGCTCACCTCAAGAGCGACGCCTTCGCCAAGACGGTCAAGGGCAAGGCCAAGTGGGGTGTTGAGGCGTTTGCCGACGCCCTGCTCATTATTCCCAAGACCCTGGCTGCCAACGCCGGTCTCGACATCCAGGATGCCCGTAAGTTTTTAATTCAATACCCAGCACTCCATGACAAGACTAATAAATCACAGTCGCTGCTCTGCAAGACGAGCACGCGGATGGCAACGTCGTGGGCCTGGACCTCGCGACGGGCGAGCCGATGGACCCTGAGCTTGAGGGTATCTTCGACTCCTTCAGGGTGTTGAGAAACTGCATCGCGTCCAGCTCAAGTATCGCATCCAACCTGCTGCTTTGCGACGAGCTCCTGAAGGCGAGACAGATGGGCAGACAAGGTGGCCCAGGCCCCGGCATGGACGGACCTGAGGAGTAATGACCTTTAGAAGGATTTCATTGTAAAGTGCCGGCATGGTAGACAAAAAGGAGTTGATCTTAGACCTGTCAATAGCTGAACTGGAATGATATCCAATTATGAATTACACGCGCTCGTTGTGCGGTTCCCTCCCGATGCATGTAGTTGGCTGGCGACGTGCCTCAGAGGCGAGTGCCCCTCGCTGATAAGATAAGCCCCGCATCGCAATATTTTGAAGGCCAAAAAATCTCGACCCCACGTACCTACCGTGCCCAACCCAGCACACAGCACGGCGCAGTTGCAAGTGACATACGTAACAAATCATGGCAGACTACGACAGCGATTCCTCCGAGCAGGAGTTTACCGAGACGAACGTGCTCCTTGGGTATGCCACCAAGGATGCCGACGAAGATACCATCAGCCGTCTCGGTGGCCGTCCTGTAAGTTCATCACCAAGGCTTCGTCGACCTTCCCCCACCATATGCAAACAGGGAAGCCCAATGCTAACGACTCGTGAACGCAGGACTGGCTGAACCCCGAGCAGCCGCCCTCGGCCGCCCTCGCGCGCTGCAAGGTCTGCAACGACATCATGGTCCAGCTCCTCCAGCTCAACGGCGAGCTCCCCGAAAAGTTCCCCGGCCACGAGCGCCGCATCTACGTCTTTGCGTGCCGCAGGCCGACGTGCCGGCGCAAACAGGGCAGCATCCGCGCGCTGAGGGGGGTCAGGATATCCAAGGACACGCCTGTTGTCGGTGCGAAGAAGCAGCAGCAGTCGGCGCCCAAGGTGGAGGAGAAGAAGGAGGAGGAGTCTAAGAAGGACGGTCCTGGCCTTGGAAACGCCCTATTTGGAAGCAATTCCCTCGGCGGCGCTGCAACCCCGTTTGCTAGCAGCGCGAACCCCTTTAGCACGGGATCATCCTCTGCAAGCCCGTTTAGCACCGCCGCGCCCTCGGCAAACCCCTTCTCGAAACCCGCCGAGAAGCCCGCGGAGCCCAAGCACGACGTCGACGCCGCGGCCGAGGCCCTCCCTAAGACCTTCGCCGAGACCTTGTCCCTGAACAACCCTCAGACGCCCTCCGGCCCCCCGCCGCCCCCCGAGCCCTGGCCCGCGGCCGAGGCCCTGCCCAAGCCGTACCCGATCTCCTACCTCGCGGACGCCGAGTTCGAGACGCTGGACCCGGAGCCCATGCCGGTACCGCAGAACGCGCGTATGGAGGTGGACGCGGACGGGCCCGGCGGCGCGGGCGGCAGCGTCGACACCAAGGACGTGTTTGAGTCCTCCATGGACGCCGTGTTCCAGAAGTTCGCGGACCGGATGGCGCAGAACCCGGAGCAGGCGATCCGGTACGAGTTTGGCGGGGCGCCGCTGCTGTACTCCAAGGCGGACGCCGTTGGTAAGGCGCTGGGGGCTCCGGGGGCGAGGATGCCGAGGTGCGGGAACTGCGGCGCGGGCAGGACTTTCGAGGTGCAGATGACGCCGCACGCTATTACGGAGCTCGAGGCGGAGGAGCTTTCGCTCGAGGGCATGGATTGGGGCA
Organism: Colletotrichum sojae; assembly: GCA_014235955.1. Classification (NCBI taxonomy): domain Eukaryota; kingdom Fungi; phylum Ascomycota; class Sordariomycetes; order Glomerellales; family Glomerellaceae; genus Colletotrichum; species Colletotrichum sojae. The sequence goes on along the minus strand of WIGN01000101.1, from coordinate 54,742 downwards.
CCATTATCGTGGGCGTGTGCGAGGCGGATTGCCAGCAGAGAGGGGTCGAGGCGGGTGGGGAGGGGTACGTGGAGGAGTGGTGCGGTGTTCAGTGGGAGGAGCTGGCGAAGCGGTAATTCATGTCACGCAACGAATGGTATTCCAAAAAAAGTTTTGATGTTCTTTAAGACACGTGGAAACGAAGGAAAAGGTTTATACGACACTTCAAAATAGTTTTGTGGCATGTCTCATATTCGGGGATATCCTCTATGGCCCCCAATTCCAAAGTCACAATGAACGCCGGTAATTTTGCCGCCATGCTGCTCTTTCTTCTCTTCCGGGCCAAACTCCATTAACGGAGCCGCCGGTCGGCGGCCAAGGGACCTCTCACCCTTGCCATACGTCCCCTTTTTTTCTTCATCCTCCCGCCACACAAGACATCAAACTTTTCAGCTCATGCCTCTCACGCAGTCTCCTCCCATGACCTCCGCAGAACCCTCGAGAACATGTCGACGCTGACGTCCTCCCTAATCTCAGCCTTCTTGGCCTCGTTCTCGGCGTTCTTGGGAATGGTGACGACGCCGTTGTCGCCGACGGTCCAGCCGGCAACCTCGGTGACGAACTTGGCGGCGGCGTCGGAGCCGAGGCCGAGCCAGGACTCGAGCTGGGACAGGCTGACCTCGCGGTAGGCCTGGGAGACGAGGTTGGCGATGTTGCCGCGGATGAGGTCCTCAAAGCCCGAGATGTCGGCGATGAGGTCGGCGCAGAGGTCGTCGCCGTCGATGGTGTTCCAGAAGCGGGAGAACTGGGCGCCCTCGAGCTGGGCGTTGAGGGTGCGCAGCTTGGCGACGGCCTCGTGGAGCTCGCCCTGGGCGGCGGCCGAGGCGTTGATCAGGTGCAGGCCGAGGCTGAACTGCGGCGAGGGGAACTGGGTCATGGCCTTGACGAGGATGTTGGTGACGACCTCATCCTTGATGCGGTCGGGGTTGAGCTGGTACCTATCGGGTGGAGGAGGTATGTTAGCTGGGACTGCTCCACGGCGCGCGATATGGTTGATCGGATGTTCGAAGATAAGTTCCGGTTGGAGTTCAGTTATCACCACGGTTCACTTCATCTGCAACTGGCGGTTCGCGAGGAATCCATCCAGGGCATGCAGGTAATAGGAAACGTTTTGATCATCATTTTGACCGGCGCGAGACAGGCGAGGAGGGCCTGAAGGGGAAGGGACCGAGGGCGCTTGGCGACGCGCGGCGGCATCGGTGTGAAGGAGGTTGGCGACTCACAGCTTCAGGAGTGTCCGGTTCGCGTTGCAGTCGCAGTACTTCTGCTCGCACTGCTCCTGGAGGTAGGCCTCGAGGGTGACGACGGCCTCGGGGTTGTACCTCTCGAGGCCGTTGATGATGTTGACAATGTAGTCGGGCCGCTCGGGCGGATCTTCGCCGTTCAACATGGTTGCTGGTGTTGGCGGGGGGGTATCGGGGGAAGAGAGGGGGGTGGTGGTTGTTCGGTCTCGAGGATCGGGGCGGGTAGAAGTCGTGGTTCGTCGTGGTGGAGGGGAGAAAACCGCTTTGGTGGGGCGCACACGCTCCCGCACACACGGCCAGTGAAAGATTTCCAAAAGTTCGAATGCTGTTGTGTGGAAGTCGCTTGGATCGACGAATGAGGCTTAGCGTAAGTTTGAGGGAGAAGGTTACGCCGCTTCCGGGCTCATCTCAATGATGACTAATAGTTCGTGGCTCGAGCGTTCGAGGGTCGGTGCACGTACCTCGCGTTCAATCGCAGGAGCAGCGTCATTGACCGGCGCTGCCTGCAGGGGGGGCATAGTACCACTGCTTCTATAACACAAAATGCCTGAATACCTACTCAACATGAAGTAGGAGAACGCTCATCTCTTTTCTTCCATCAGCCCAGCAGTCGCCTATTCACCTGCTGGCAACTTCACTCGCTGCTTCAGTATGATCATGCTCTACACTTACACTACTTGACTCTCGCCGACATGCCCAGTCCGTCCAAGAAGCGCAAGCTCAACGACCAGTCCTCATCCGGAGTGCCGTCCAGAGGTCTAGAGTACTTCTTTTCAAAACAGAGACAGAATGGCAGCTCGACGCCGAAGGAGACGCCCAAGGCTACCCCAGAGGTCACACCCAATGGCGCCGGGTCCACTGAGACACACTCGGAGTTGACGGATGAGGAGCTCGCAAGGAAGCTTCAAGCAGAGTGGGATGCCGAGGTGCAGAATGAGAGGGCCGCCTCAACCCCGTGTCCAGAAAATTCCCCGGTCACGAGCCTCCAGTTGAGCCAGGGCGAGAAAGCGTCGACTCCCGTTGCCGAGCCTTCCAAGGTGGCTGCCGTTTTGCCGCCAGCAGCAAAGAATACTCTATCGCTGTCTTCAGTGGCCAATGCGGAAGACACGATATCTTCGACCATTCCCCTGGACCAGAGCCCGTTGACGTTTGACCCTTCCGAGTTCATCCCCCAGCTGAAGGAGCACTGGGCGGCAGAAGGCGGCCGTGCCTCGTATGCTTTCCTGACCAGATGCTTCATCTTGGTGAACGGCACCCAGAGTCGAATCAAGATCGTGGACACCCTCGTGAACTCCATCAGAATACTGATCGAGGCAGATCCGGAGAGTTTGCTCCCGGCCGTTTGGCTGGCGACGAATGCCATTTCGCCTCCTTACATCTCCCTAGAGCTGGGGCTGGGTGGATCAGCCATCTCAAAGGCGCTCAAGCAAGTGTGTGGGCTGGACTCCCGGGCATTGAAGACAATTTATGACAAGTACGGCGACGCCGGAGATGTGGCGTTCGAGGCGAAGAAAAAGCAGAGCTTCACGTTGCGGAAGCCAAAGCCGCTGACCATCCAGGCCGTCTACCAGTCTCTGGTCAAGATCGCCAACAGCCAAGGGCAAGGGAGTGGCGAGGCCAAGCAAAGGATTGTAGACCGACTGCTCCAAGATGCCCGAGGTGGGGAGGAGAGTAGGTACATCGTGCGGACACTCTGCCAACATGTGAGTTCCACGTCTCTACGGATATGCCCTGCTCTAACACTCCTTGCAGCTGCGCATCGGTGCCGTCAAAACGACCATGCTGATCGCTCTCTCGAGGGCGTTTCTAATCTCTCGCCCACCGGAAGCAGACTTCCCGCTGCGGTCTAGCAAAGACCTGCAGAAACTGAAGAAGGAAGAGCTAGCAGAAGTGTGGAGTAGGGCCGAGGAGATCGTCAAGGCATGCTTTGCACGGAGGCCCAACTACAACGACCTCGTCCCGGTCCTGCTAGAGATTGGCGTTTGTGACGAACTTCTCATTCGCTGCGGGCTGACCTTACACATCCCTCTGAGGCCAATGCTGGGCAGCATCACGCGAGACCTTTCCGAAATGCTCACCAAGCTGCAGGGACGAGACTTTGCGTGCGAGTTCAAGTACGATGGCCAGCGCGCCCAGATTCACTGCGATGAAAAGGGCAAGGTCACCATTTTCTCGAGGCATCTGGAACTCATGACGGACAAGTATCCGGATCTGGTTGCGCTCATGCCCAAGATCCGCGGCGAGGGCGTCGAAAGCTTCATCATGGAGGGCGAGGTTGTTGCGGTCGACAGGGAGTCTGGGGGGTTGAAGAACTTCCAAACCCTGACCAACCGAGCGCGGAAGGACGTCGCGATTGGCAGCATTCAAGTCGATGTCTGCATGTTCGCTTTCGACCTGATGTTTTTGAACGGACAGCCTCTTTTGGACCGGCCGTTCCGCGAGAGGAGGGAGCTGCTGCACTCCATGTTCATCGAGGTCCCTCACCAGTTTACCTGGGTCAGGAATCTGGACGCAACATCCCAGGACTCGGAAGCCGTACTTGAGTTCTTCAAGCAAGCAATCGACATTAAATGCGAGGGCATCATGGTCAAGATTTTGGATAACCTAACGGACGTTCCGTACCAGGGCGATGATACAGCCGAAGCCGATGGCGAGCCCGCCGAAGAACCTCGCACGCCCTCCAAGTCCAAAACCAAGCGCAGAGCCAACAAGGATGACGAAAGTGCTCCCAAGAAAAAGGGGCGCCGCAAACCCTTGCTCGCAACGTACGAGCCCGACAAACGCCTCGACTCCTGGCTCAAGGTCAAGAAGGACTACAGCTCGAGCTTCGACACGCTGGACATGATCCCCGTGGCGGGCTGGCACGGCCAGGGCCGCAAGGCCAAGTGGTGGTCGCCGATCCTGATGGCCGTGCGCAACGAGGACAGCGGCGCGCTCGAGGTGGTGTGCAAGTGCATGTCGGGCTTCACCGACGCGTTCTACAAGGCCAACCGGGAGTTTTACGACGACGGTGAAGTCTCTGGCGAGAGGCGGAACACGCGGGCGCGGAAGCCGGCGTTCGTGGAGTACTCTGGCCCGGAGCCGGACGTGTGGTTCGAGCCGCAGGAGGTGTGGGAGATGGCGTTTGCGGATATCACGCTCAGCCCGACGTACACGGCCGCGATCGGGCTGGTCAGCGAGGATCGCGGGCTGAGCATGCGGTTCCCGCGATTTTTGAAGAAGCGGGAGGACAAGAACATGGACGAGGCGAGCACGAACGAGTTTCTGGCGGGGCTGTGGAGGAAGCAGGAGGCGAAGGCGCCGTCTAAGGAGGGGCCGCGCGATGACGGCGATGGGGACGAGGAATGATTCAAGACAAGATGTGCAGAGCAGCTTGAACATGATGTACGTTGCGTCACGATACTGATGTAAGGCGCATGATCTCATATTCAGATGAAAGGAGCCTTGTGGAGCTAGTCTGGAGAACCCGGATACTCCTGGATGAATTCCAAGCAGCACTCTATCCTACTAACTGTGGGTACTTTTGCTCTCCAAACTCAAGAAATGGCATTGAGAGAAAAGTAAAGACCTCCGTCAACTTCTTGAGCTTAAAGTACTGCTGATGGACGATCCACGCTGGGCATACTCCCGGATTGTAGGGAAAATCATAAACTGGACGGGTATTATAACCGCAGATTGATCTCCGTTCGAGTTAAGTCGGCTGCCATTTTATAGCCGCGTAATTTATACTCGATATCCCTAAGCCCTGCCTGGAACCACGTGTGTCACGTCACGTATGCAGGCGAACTCGACTCCTCTGCGTGGTAATTTCTACCCAATGACGACGCCAACGAAAACCCGATCTCTGGCGACAAGACAATAGCTGATCAGGCTTGTCGCCAGTCAAACATCCAACGAAGCCATCAATCTGTCGGTGAGGGCATGCGCACATTCCACGGTCGCGACACTGTTTTCTTGCTCATAATCGATGGGGCCAGACGGCCCTAGGCTCCTTTTTCACAGAATTCCTGAGTGAAAAGGCCGACTGGGCGCATGCAGCTCCGCTGAAGCTGTCCCTGATGAGGAGCGTCGACGTGATGGCAACCAAGTGAGTTTCTCTCGTGGCTCGAGGGCCCCCTCATTTAACCGCATTCATTCTCTGAGCTATCAAGCTGAAAATGGCCACAGAGCTCATGAAGAGGACTGCGTTGTAGAACTACACAGAAGCTATCAGTAGCTGTGATCTGGGCTTACGAAAGGCTTACTTACTGCTTTTCTAGAGACTTCCCGTTCTTCGTCATCAGACCTCGCCTCGATGAAGAGACGACGCAGGTTCGGAAGTGTGGCCTTGTAACCAGAGTCAGCATGGTAGTTGCAAGCTTTCGGGAGTTGGTTTACCATGATGATCCTAGCTCCGATTTGTTTACGTTGTTTATGGATAGCTGTCTCAGGCAATCACGTTGAACGCCGGGCAATACAAGTCCAGGTTTTCGAGATCTTGGAGTAACAGGGCTGATAATTTGGAGGCGTTCGTTGACTTTTTTAAAAGGTTGCTGTCATAGGAGGAGAACTGATGCATCCGGCGAGTACTTACAGTCCACTGTACGGTACGTCACTTTGGGGGCTTGTTGGTATCTCCAGCGACCAGATACCCGTTACATGCATGCGTGTACCTACGTGCCTAGCCGATGGCGATGTGGGGCTGTACAAGGGGACATTCACTTAGCGAAAGCAGGTGCCTCAGCGCAGTGCCAGGCTGGCCGGGCTGGGATTACGGTTAGGGGGTCTCATTCCGGATACTGGCAGGTACTTCTTCGACCACCTCATCCTCTTGGCGACTTCCACCGAGGTGCACTCGTTGCATCTCTCACGTTCATCGACGACAAAAAAGCAAGCGCACTGCTACCGAATCGCCAGCACTCCCGTCTTGGATGAGCTCGTCCAGCTCCTGGTAGGACTGACCTGTCTCTTCCCACCCACCGACTCGCTCCGCACGCCGAACACCGTTTACCGTCCACCGTCATCGCTGCCTCACCGATCGTGCCCCTCGACGACGACCAGCACACACAACCTAGGACACCATGGCGGTCAATCGGATCCGTGGCGCTTTCGCCGTCCCGAGGAAGGGAGAGACCTTTGAGCTGCGGGCAGGGCTGGTCTCTCAGTATGCGTACGAGCGCAAGGAGTCCATTCAGAAGACCATCATGGCGATGACGCTGGGCAAGGACGTGTCAGCTTTGTTCCCCGATGTTTTGAAGAACATCGCGACCGGAGACCTGGACCAGAAGAAGCTCGTCTATCTGTATCTGATGTGAGTCCGCGCTTGCCCGCCGTACCCAGGCAGCGAGTCGTACGGTTCAGTCTTGCTGATGGGATCCCAAGGAACTACGCCAAATCGCATCCCGACCTCTGCATTCTCGCCGTCAACACCTTCGTACAGGACTCCGAAGACCCGAATCCTCTCATTCGTGCGCTCGCGATCCGGACGATGGGCTGTATCAGAGTCGACAAGATGGTGGATTACATGGAAGAGCCGCTGCGAAAGACGCTTCGAGACGAGTCCCCCTACGTGCGCAAGACGGCCGCCATTTGCGTGGCCAAGCTCTTCGACCTGAACCCGACGATGTGTATAGAGAACGGCTTCCTGGAATCGCTCCAAGAACTGATCGGCGACCCGAACCCCATGGTTGTTGCGAACTCGGTCCAGGCCCTCTCGGAAATCTCCGAAACTGCGCCCGAGACGAGAGCGCTCGTGGTGACCCCGGCGACGCTGAAGAAGTTGCTGATGGCCCTCAATGAGTGCACGGAATGGGGACGCGTTACGATTCTGACCACGCTGGCCGACTACCCTGCTGTGGACGTTAAGGAGTCCGAACACATCTGCGAGAGAGTCGCGCCGCAGTTCCAGCACGTCAACCCCAGCGTGGTGCTGGCAGCTGTCAAGGTCGTCTTCACCCACATGAAGGCCATCAACCCGGAGTTGGTGCGTTCATACCTCAAGAAGATGGCGCCCCCTCTGGTGACGTTGGTAGCCTCCGCCCCCGAGGTCCAGTATGTCGCTCTCCGCAACATCGACCTCCTCCTGCAGGCCAAGCCCGATATTCTCAGCAAGGAGCTGCGCGTCTTCTTCTGCAAGTACAACGATCCTCCGTACGTGAAGCTTCAGAAGCTCGAGATCATGGTGCGGATAGCCAACGAAAAGAACTTTGATCAACTACTCGCAGAGCTGAAGGAGTATGCCCTGGAAGTGGACATGGACTTTGTCAAGCGCGCAGTCAAGGCCATTGGCCAGGTCGCCATCAAGATCGAGGGCGCCAGCCAAAAGTGCGTCAACGCGCTGCTGGACCTGATCGCGACCAAGGTCAACTACGTTGTGCAGGAGGTTGTGGTTGTTATCAAGGACATTCTCCGAAAGTACCCTGGCTACGAGGGTGTCATCCCCACACTATGCCAGCACATCGATGAGCTTGATGAGCCGACGGCCAGGGGGTCGCTCATTTGGATCGTGGGAGAGTACGCGGAAAAGATCAACAACGCGGATGAGATCCTGGAGAGCTTCGTGGATGGTTTCATGGAGGAGTTCACGCAGGTTTGTCACCCCCTTTCCGCAAACGAAGTTCAGAACTGACTGGAGGCAGACTCAACTCCAAATTCTCACAGCAGTTGTCAAGCTCTTCCTTAAGAAGCCCGGCAACACCCAAGGGCTGGTCCAAAAGGTCCTTCAGTCGGCCACTACAGATAACGACAACCCCGATATTCGCGATAGAGCCTACGTGTACTGGCGTTTGCTGTCGGGCGACTTGGACATTGCCAAGAGCATCATTCTGTCACAAAAACCCGCCATTTCTACGACAATGACGAGCCTTCCCCCGGCTCTGCTCGAGCAATTACTTGCGGAGCTTTCCACTCTTGCTTCTGTATACCACAAGCCTCCCGAATCGTTCGTCGGAAAGGGCCGCTTCGGCGCCGACGAGATCCAGCGCGCAGCTATCCGCGAGCAACGGCAAGACGCGGCCGAGAACCCGATTGCCGCGTCGGTGGCGGCTGCGGCCAACGGCACTACCTCGTCGCAAAACAACATCGAAAACCTCCTCGATATCGACTTCGATGGTGCCGCTCCCGCATCAGCCGAGCAGAACAGCAATGTCAACACACCAGACAGGGTTGCCAGCCCATCGGGCGGCGCCTCCTCTAGTGCTATGGCAGATATGATGGGCCTATTCGACGCTCCGCCGCCCCAGCAGCAGCAACCGGCCGCAAACCCACCGAGCGCCGGCGGTGCTGGCGGTAGCGGCATGAACGACTTGATGAACGGCTTCTCCGGGCTCGACTTTGGGAACACAGGGTCGGCCCAGCCACTCCCGGCCGCGATGCAACTGAACCAGACCCAGCAGCCACAGGCGAGCGAAGGAAACGGAAAGAAGACGAATGAGGACTTGCTGGGTTTGTTCTAGATTTACGACTAATGGGGCCGTCTTGTCCGGAGTCTAGGCATGGCTGTTTGGAGCAGCTGGTTTCAAATAGGTTGATAAATGACAAGAACGAAGCCACGAAAAGCGTGCTTCTCTTTTTTCTTCTTCAATTCGCTCTAAACCATATATTGTATCTCCAAAGGAATACGCTCTCTCGGTTTTGACTACCTAACGAGCCGTTCGAGATCCCGATGATGTGTGTCCTTTCTGATTACATCCCAACCCTTCCTTCATGTCGCGTCGTCGCATAGTCTTTTTTGTGTGTTTGTCGTGAGCCCGTGGGGTTCCAAAGGGGTATTATAATCCGTCCCGTCATGTTTCTCACTGGGCCACGCCCTCGACACGTCCGCCGACGGTCCCGTCCATTGGCGGTCCGTCGGTGCTTCCGCCGGCGCCGGCGGCTGCCCTGTCGCGCTCCCACTCGGCTGGGGTCTGGCACTTTGCGCTCCAAGCGTGGATGACGGCGATCTCGTCCTTGAGGGCGGCGTTGACGAGGCGGTGGCGCTTGAGGGAGGTTTGCTTCTCGAATGCGGGGGAGACGATTAGGGAGGTGAAGGATTGGCCGCAGCCGCCTGGGAGAAGAGGGGGAATGTCAGAATTTCTCAAGAGAAGCGAGGATTGGGGATCGCGAGGGACGGGAGTTGCTGCTGCTGCGCGCATGTTCGCGATTCCGATGGCGGGGCAATATGACGTGGGGGAATCGTGCTCCGGATGGCGGAGGGGAGGGGTCGGGCGTACCGGACATGTCTGTGACTTCGACGTGAATTGCCTGCAGGCGCTGGGTGAGGGCCTCCTTGAGGGAGAACTCTGTTATTTGGTCGGCCATTGTTTCTTTGTGTTGCTCTGTTTTCCTTTGGGGGGCTTGGTCGAGGACTTTTGGCGTGGGGGTGGGATTTGGGGGATTCTAGGGAAGATGTCGAAAACCAGAGATGCATGGACAGTTCGGCGATTAGATTGATTAGATCACTGTTCCTGTGTGCCCAGATGCCCAGGTACCTTAGGTAGATACGGTACACTAATAGCGGTGTACCTGGTACCTAGGGGCTGTACCCACAAGTAGTGAGGCAGTTTCGGTTAGTGGTGTTGTAATTTTTGCATCACTATTGAGCCTGTCTACCTACATAGTAGCTGCCTAACCTAGTATGCCCTAGATATACCATGATACCGGGGTGGGCAAATTAACATAGTGTAGTGCGTAGGTGAAGTCATACTTCTGATCATTGAAGACCTAACCAAGTCGTTATTTTAATATCCTTCAAACACTGCTAAGAGATCAGGCATGGGCCCGAGTGCGATCATCTCTTTGGGATGTTTTCTTTTTTACTTTTTTTGCTTTCGAAGATGTGTAGTTCTGTCATGTCCAGCCAACCTCAGGCCAGCCCCAGCCAGCCTGGGCTCCTCCAGTGCCACATTGAGTCCGTCGCACCAATAACACCATTCAAGTGGTTGGTCACTCGCAGAGTTGTTCCCTCAAACATCTGTCGCGCACAAGCGATAGCCATCACTGAAGCCACCCGCCGGCTGGAACCTACACCGACGTGTACCTACGCGTTACGACTGGGATACTCTGTTTTCATAGGATCGTCAGGTTCAAGAAGGAACTTCATTAACCCACAGGATCTGCAATTTTCTGCAAAGGGTGGTGATGGTATTATTCATTGTTGGCCGGCCTAGCTTAGCTTGGTGGCCGGCAGAACCCCGTTTGTCAACATAAGATTCGGTGACGCTTGGTTCTTGTTCGGTATCAGCTAAACCCACTTCAGAAAACTTCACCGTCTGTCGGTACTGTTGTTTCTAATATCAGTAACGTCAGTGGCAGAAAAGATATAACTGACACAGTAGATAGAAAACGGCTGGCTACGAAAGAGGGCGTCCTGTCAGTGTGTGATCCAATCGCAGAACCGAATACCAGGCCGGGGGCCTCGCCAGCTACAGATCGAACTTTCAGTTGCCTCTTTCTAATAGCTCGGACTAAGCTCGCCCAGCCTGAGAATACTCGAAGAATTTGGGCCACGCAAAACGAAGTACCGCTACGACCTACTCATATGCATTGTGGAAAAACAAACGCCCCTTCGAAAAAACTCTATTGTGCACATGAACCGTTGTAAGGTTTCTTTGGCCTCCTCTGCGAGAACCTTTGCTTCTCTGACCCTTACCTAATTTGGAAGAATGACTTTGTTTTTGAAAAGTTAAGAAAAAGACCTGCTACTTTGTAACCCCTTTTGAAAAAGAATTGTAATGACTGCGTTGAAATTCTCCCTGGCTGCAGAAAAGTCTGTGGGTCGTTGAAGCATCTGGAAGGAGCAGATGCATTTGACTTCATACAGATGAGTCTTCAGCTCAAAGCGCATAACTAGCAAAGGTCACAGCTCCTATAGGTACTGAACAGCAAGTTGTACCTATTGGGAACCTAGCAGGGAAGAAAGCGTGGCTGGGTGAAGATAACTATCTTAGCCCAGGCTTCTGCAGGTCGCCTGAATACACAACGGTGTATATCCTTTGGCTGGACTGGGTCGGAGAAAAGTCTGGTCTTCTCTGGGACCCCTTCTCTCATACCTAGGCAACCATCCAGGCTGTGAGCGAGAGCTTAAATCCAGCATGTGTGTAGGGTTTTCTCAATCTTTTCCCACCGCTTTCCCCTCCCCCTCGCACATACTTCTCGCCTCTTTCCATCACCACTTCCACCACCACCACTTCCATCACTACATTCATCCCGTTCTCATCACCGATTCCATCACCTCTTCCATCTCAGCACGTCGTCTCATCCCAAGCGAAGCATCGTCTTCGCCCGTCGACTCAATTCGCCAACTTCCGTCAACTTCGCTGCCGCCGCCGCCCATCACCCGCAGTGTTCGCCTCAACCATTTACCTCATCTGTCAACATGCCTCCCACTCTCGAGTCTATGTACGGGAAGGGTCAACAGCTGACACTTTACCCATATTCCCCACCCGATCCCCATGGCAGTCCGCAATACAAACGAAATCATCTCCCGGATGATCTCCCGGACGGCTGAATCGAGGTTTCGATCCCACAGCCAAGGTCCCTCACCATAAGAGAGCCCTCATCAAGATCGCCGTGCGTCTGTCTGGTGGGCGTAATCGAAGAGCGCAGGTTTTGGCCTGCACCATGAGCGTCGCGCCCCGCCAGCGGCCAAATGGGCCGTCTATTCCACGAGACTTGAAGCAGGTTGTTGCTAAGGTTTTCGATCCCATGTTCTACGGAAAGGACTGTGGCTCACCATTCCATACGCCTCGGGAGCAGGCCGATGGCAACCTCAGTCGCGAAGCCGGGGCATACAAGTATCTCCACGAACACAACATGACCGGAGGCATACAGCTTGTTCCGGAGTAATACGGAAGTTGGGCCATCAAGTTCAATGTCGGAAAGAACAAGGACGGCAGTACCAAGTTCCGATGCGTTGGCCTGGTTCTGATGGAGTACGTCCCCTGCATCTCCATCTCCAAACTTTGCTCGCGCGACGAGTACTCCGAATTCCTGGTTCTGGAAGAAGAAGAAATTGTGACTAGTCTGCTTGGCCAGGATGACAAGTCCATTCCGCTCGACCTGGACTTCCGCAAAGCGATCATGCGGATGGCCATCCGTGGGATCGTCCAGCATTTGCATATAGGAGTTGAGCACTACGTCATCTCGCCGGAAAGCCTTTTCATTGTACTGAACGGTGGCCCTCTCGGCAATCTCGAGCCGCGAGCAGTGATGCTTGATTACAGTCTCACCCAGATTTGGTCCAAGACCAAATGGGCGGCAGACCCCAAGGAGGGTCCGAAGCACTGCCTGCAGCTACTCCCGCACCCGGTCCACCCACTCGAGCGCTTCAGCGCCGAAGGTCTCGAAGAGTTCATCGGCTGGTACCCTCTCGCGCCCAACGAATGGTCTGAGGAGAGGCAGGAGTACAGCGGCCCAATAGTCGACAACGAGGGCGAGTTCACCCAGTGGCTGATAAACGAGTTCGGGCCTTTGGCCGAGGGCCAGAACCACAAGGGGGAGTACTACTCTACGTTCGCCACGCTTGATGAGATCGAGAGCCGACCCGATACAGACAAAGAGAGCAGGGAATTGAAGCGCAGTCTGCTAAAGGTCTGCAGGGCAACGGCTATGGAAGGTCGCACACAGCCATATGGACCGGGCGAATTGGCGACTCATGTCTTGAGGATCGTGCAAGATTGGAATGAAGGCAGAATGGGATACAAAAGCAAAATGACGGAGCCCCAGACTACCTACCGGTCGATCCGATCTCAACGTTAGCCAACACCAGGGTTCCAACGTCAATACCCCCACAAGCGTTTCGAGTCTCAGCCCCGAGAAAGGTAGGGGTGCCGACAAGCCAGCTCTCACGAGCGATGTGAGCGGAAGTCTGTTCACCCCAGTGGAGGATGAGAGAGACGACAACGGGAAGAATGAATCGCAGGAAGAGCCCAGCAGTCTGTTTGGAGTTCAAGTGGATAAATGAGAGTGGAGAGTTGATTGGGGAAGATGATGAGTGGGAGGATATGGGCGAGGATGGCGACGGGCACGGCGGCGATGTATGGATTGAGGAGGATGATATCTACGACCCTTGAGCTGCGGCGACTCTGTGCCTAGAGAATCCACCAGCATAGGTTTGGACTAATCAAGTTGCGTTGAGGATGTGTCTTAGAGGTGCATTGAAAGAAGGTCTGTTAGAATACTAGCTACTTCCATCTCGTCATCCTCATCTGCCGTCACGTCTTCTTCCTCTCCCTAGGCTTCGTCGTCGTCATCTTCAGCCTCCTGCTGCAGCGTGTCCAAGGGGGTCATGCCTCGGGTCTCATCGTATACGCCCAAGGTCGTTGACTGGTAGTTGCGCGAGTCCAACTCTGCGAAGATATCCACCGGGTCGCCAAGACCATCGTCCCAGAGCTCAGGGGCGGTGATGTCCTTCTCAACAGCGAGTTCCGGGAAACGCACGCCGACAAGGCTTACATGATCGTGGACAAGACCGTACTTTGTGCGCAGGACCATGCTGTAGGCGCCAGGCTGAAGAATAATGTAAAGCGCTCCGCGGCGCATTTTTAAATTGCGATAACCACCCTTGCGGTTTCCCCGATTCTCATTTCTTTTAGCAGCGCTGCGCGCAGTAGCGCCCGTCTCCGCCGGTGCCTCGAGGAAGTCTCGAAGATACCTGTAGGATTTTCCGACGTCTTTGAATTCGGTGGCTAAAAAAGGCCCGGGTGTGTGCGTTTATTTCACCGCTGGGCAGCGAAGGCTGGCGGCAGTTGAAGGTGCGGAAATGACCGATATCAGTCCGGATTTGAAACCATTTGCGCTTGCTGCTTTTCTTGGTCTCGGGATTCTTCGCCTCTGTCTTCGTGTTCTTCGCCTTCTCGTCCTTGCTGGCGTTGGCGCGCTGGTTGCGGCCGTTGATGATAGCAAAAGTAGCCTCCTCGATCTTCTTGTCGATTTCGTCGGTATCTTCTTCGAGGCGTTCGATGCCTTTCGCAGTGACAGAAAACTCCAATGACCATTGGTAGCAAAATTTCTTCGACGGATCGGTCGCTGCAGGTATCTCGTCGACAGCTGGCGAAATATGTCTCGTCCAGGTAATCGTCACGGGCTCTTCGACACTGATGGTGAGGCCTTTGAGCGGCGGCAGCTCACTTGGGTGTTGAGCGATGTTGTTTACATCACCGGAAACTCCCTGCTTGACTTCCCTGGCCAGTTGCTTACCAGCTCTGGAGTATCTAGCGGGACTGACGATCCGAAATTGGCTGGGCGGGGGGGTCATTGCGACTTGATAGCTCACAGAGGAGGGCGAACCTTCGCCGAGCTTATGCGACGGGTAGGGATACACCGGCATCCCAGCCGAGTCGATGATTTGGTCGCAGGTCGTGTGAGACATTTTGAAGTTTTGTAGGTACTTCAAAATGATGCAATGATGGGAGAATTCGATGTTGAAGTCACTGGCTGCGAACGAAGAAAAATTCAACAGAAAGGAGACAGCACAAGGGGCAGGAACAAAATAGTATAGTGTGCTTGCTTAGGGTAACCAAAACCAGGCGGTCGAGTGTTGTATTCAATTCTCTTCAGGTAGGTTGTATTCAGGCAGGATACACGCGCAGCACAGGAAATTTAGTCCATGTCTCGGGAAATGGTAACGCTCACCGTCATGTTGTTTGTAAACCCCCAGTGGAAAAGACCTCTGTTTCACGTTACTTCTTCACCACCTAACACTCTCCCGTCAGTAAGGGTTAATGTAGTACTCCTAGAAATTCCTCGTGTTAGAAGTAGTTTGATAGTCACTAAATAAGCTCTTCTATCGATATTATCCAACTTAGAGAGTACTTAGGTAATATTCGTAAGGCAAAGGATCAGGTATATATTTAGGTAAGAGGCCTGCGTTGCCTCAATTATTTAGAGGGTGCAGCAACCCTCTTCAATAGAAAATATTTTTTGTCCACCTGGCTTCAAATATTAGATAGCTCCGTCCGGGACTTTGTAGGTGCTGCCCAGGATGACGAGAATGACATCTACGACCCCTGAGCTGCAGTGAGTCTGCACTTAGAAAAGCCATAGGGACACTATTCTGCAATGCCCGCTTGTTTCACAATGCCTCCTCACCGACTCGCACTCTCCCGTTAGTAACGGTTGGTTAGTGCCCCTGGGATTTCCCGCGTTCGTGGCAGTTTGATAATTACTAAGCTCCTCGATCGACATCTTCCGACTCGGGGAATGCTTGGGCAATGTTCGTGAGGTGAAGGATCATGTATGTATTCAGACAAGAGGCATGTGTTGCCTTGAATATTTACAGACTGCAACAACACTCATCAAGGGGACTGTTATTTCACACACCCAAGCTGAATACCCCACCGCCTACAAGCTGATAATGCACAGCAGCGACGACGACGACGACCGATAGCAACGACAACAGATAATATTAAAGATAATAAATAGTAAATAGTAATAGTAGTGGTAGTAGTAACTAAAACTAGATAGTAGGCTAGAATAGCTAGAGGGGGATGCAGAATACCCAGCCTGGGGGTGTGAAATAATATTCCCCCTCATTTATTCACTCTTTACCCCGTTGGTTCAGCTGTTGGAGGGCTTCTCCATACGGTACAGTGAAGGTGCAGCCTCTTTGCGCTCACAAGATGGGGGTGACGTGGGCCTTTTCAGACACACAAACGGGGCTAAGAAGAGACTTGGGCGTGGCTTCTTGAACACCCGAGGGAGTTACCTTTTTGAAGACATTGTCTGTCATTTGAGCTTAGAGTAACCATCGAAACTATTCTTTGGGAAGTTCGGTAAAGACACGACACCAATATCATGTCAAAATGGCACGCAGCAGGTGAAAAATGAACGGAGGACCGCTTCTGATGCGGATCACGGAGGGAGAAACCTCAGAGGTAAAAATGCAAAAGATATATTCCGAAACCGAGAATCGAACTCGGGGCTATGCCTAACCCCTCACTGGAGATGAGAGGGCATCATGTTGGCCACTACACCATATCGGATTGGTGGTTGGTGACTGCGGACGAAGTTTTGCGCACTAAGGACCGCATAGAGTGGGTTCTGCTTGTGGGCCCGCGGCGCAAGGCAAGCGCCCCCGGTTGTGCCTGCCGTGCCACTTCGTCCGCATCGAATGTTGGTTTAGACAAAGTCCCAGGTTGCAAGACCACTCATATGTCTCAAAACGTCGAATCAGAAGCTGGCGAAGGTGGAATAATCAGAGAGATGATGACGCGAGTGTGGTGTGGAGGTTGCTGTTGCTGCGGGGCTTACGTCAGTGGTCCAAGACCTGCAACTTTTACGGCGACCGCGATATGCATTTACAGGGTAGACACTCACCATTCAACCTTCTCCATACGACTTGAAGCAAACATACATCCCCATCTCAAATCTCGAAGCTACCCAGAAGGGCCAAATTCTGCGGTTTGAAAGTGCGTACCTGATTTCTTGGCATGCTTCTCACCCGCAACATGCTCACTGGCCCCAGCAGCGCTCTCCCGTCCATGAGCATCCAGCTTTCAAGGGCCTCAGCGCATATAAGTCGTCGAGTCTGCGGGGCTGCATTCACGCCTCGAATCCGTCTGCCACGAAACACCCAAGCAAGGAGTTGCTCCGGACACCACCACGCGACGCCGCCCGTTCAGCAAAGTCAGATCACCGTGTCGAAAATGGCCGCCGTCAACAAGTACTCGTCGCCCAGCTTCACCGGGCTCGTGGTGGACGCCATGAGGAAGCAGTCAGTCCCGCCGAGGCATAGTAATTGTAAGTTCACGAGCTGACGGACCGCAGCTACCCCGAGGAAATCGCTGATAGACGCTGGGACAACGTCGGCCTCCTTGTGGGCAACATCGAGACCCCCGACACCCGCCAGCCCAAGTCCCCCGTCGTCCTCCTCACCAACGACCTCACGTGCGCCGTGGCCGAGGAGGCGATCCAGAAGAAGGCGAGCGTCATCGTCAGCTACCGTAAGACGTCTCTCCCTCAAACTCGTCTCCATCTAACCCCCCCCAGACCCCTTCATCTTCTCCGGTCTCAAGTCCATCACCACCAAGGACCCCCAGCAAGCAACCCTCCTGCTCCTCGCCTCCCACGGCATCGCAGTCTACTGCCCCCACACGGCCGTCGACGCCGCGCCGAACGGCCTGAACGCCTGGCTCGGCGACATCGTCTCGGGCGGACCCGTCTCCTCCGCGGAAGCCACGCCGACCGAGCGCTCCGTCATCACGCCCGTCTCCTCCGCGCCGGCAGGCTTCGAGAGCTCCGGGTACGGATTGCTCTGCACCTTCCGCCAGCCCGAGTCGCTGGCCGCCATCATCCGCCGCGTGGCGGAGCGGGTGGGCATGCGGCGCGTCATGGTCGCGAGCCCGGACCCGGCGAGGGTGTCTACCGCGCGCGTCGACGCCGTGGCCGTGTGCGCGGGCAGCGGGTGGGATGTTGTTAAGAGCGCGCCGGCGGATGTGGTTGTTACGGGCGAGATGACGCACCACAATGCGCTGAAGGCCGTGCAGGAGGGCAAGACGGTCATCACGGTGTTCCACAGCAACTCGGAGAGGGGGTACCTCAAGGAGGTCATGAAGCCGCTGCTGGAGGGGGAGTTGAAGGGGAAGGAGGCCGAGGCGCAGGTGCTGGTGAGCGAGGCTGACCGGGATCCTTTTGAGATTATTGACATCTCGGAGCTGTAGTGGTCAGCACATAAAAGGCGTAGGCTAGAAGCAGCCCCGAAATTCAGGTTGCAGACACGAAAGATTGTCACTTCTCAAGAACTGTCTGAGATGAGGCCATGTCCAACCAATTACTTTTGCCCATTCACGCACGGCAGCGCCTTGAAATTGCTCCGCCATCCAGCTTAGCTCTCATATATATGATAGTAAACTTCTGAACCATGCAAATCATCCCCCAACGCCAGAAACTCCCTCGCTATGCCCAAACATTAAAACCAGCCACAGTTAAACCCTCACGAGCTCCCGCTGTCCTTGGACGTCCGCTCGCTGGCGTGCCCATTCCCGCCACCGACCGCCGCGTCCCCCTCCTCGATGCACTCCAGCACGTCCTCCCCGCCGAGCCCCTTCTCCTTCCAGACCACCAGCAGCCGGCGCGGCATCTCCCACTGCTTCTTGGCTTCCTCGAGCTTGCCCTCCCTGACCAGCTTCCGCAGGCGCTCCGGCGTGGCTAGCGCCTCGCGGGCGAGCTCCCTCGTCCTCCGTCTCCGCGCGGCGGCGGCCTCGTCGAGTCGCTCCTGGGAGTCCGGAGGGGCGACGGTCTTGCGGAGAGCCTCGCGGATGGAGCTTGCCTGGGCGTAGATTCCTGCGATGGCGGGGTCGAGGGTCGAGGCCATTGGGTTCAGGGGGTCCATGTTCGCTCGCATCTGTGGGGGGGGGGGGGGGGGGCGGCTTAGCATGCGACTTCATCCGGGAAGCATGGGGGTCATTTCTCACCTTCCTGATTGTCTCCGTGGCGGATATGAGCTTGGAGTAGTTGTCGTACACAAGCGCCTTCTTCTCGGCGTCCAGCGCACGGATCTCGCCCAGCACGCGGGTGTACACCCTCAGCAGGTCGTCCAGAGTATTATCGGCCAGCGCCTTGCGGACGTACGCCTCTGCGTCGAAGTCGGGGCTGTCGATTTCGCTGGGCGGGACCTCGGAGTGCTCCGCCGCGGCGGCGCCGCGGTCCGAGGAGTCGTCGGTTACTTCGAGCGAAGGCGTCGTGCCCTTCTTCAGGTTGTAGTACTCGCGCAGGGCGGCGCGGTTGGCGCGCTTCGAGGGCCCTGCGGACGTCGGGGGCGCGCCGAAGGTTGCAGCGGCGCCTGGGTTCGGGGAGGACGAGAGGGAGCGCGGGGCGTCGAAGGAGGGTCGGGCTGAGGATGTGGGCGTGTGCGGTTGGGCTGAGATGCGCCGCGTGAGGGGCTCGCGGGGGGATGCGATCGTGGACATTTTGAAGAGTGGGAATAGCTCTGTGGTTTCGTTGTAGAAAGGAATGTGAAAGGGGGAGAAGTCGCCGGGAATTGGCTGTCGCTGGGACTGTTTCGTGGAAGCTCCTGACGATGATGGTCGGACGAGGCTGCGGCGTGACAGCGGCAACCTGGAAACGGGGACGCAGGCGATAGGTCGGCAGAGCTCGTGTGGGGTTCGGCCCCTGGACCGCAGCTGGTCGGCGAGGCTGCGCTATTAACAGGCGCCTGCGAGGGCAATTGGAACATGCTAATTTTGGGGATCTACAGTGGGGTGGAAGCTCCGAATTTGGGGTAGGTGCACCCCACTACAGAATCTAGCTCGTATCCGCGCCTTCAACATCGGAATCTTCAACTTTCCCTCAACGAAAAACCCACCGAAACAACAAGATGTAAAATCACAAACACGAGCAAATATGGACCTCACCGCACAAATCCGCGCCGCCCTACAATCCCAATCCTTCCCCACGCCCTCCGCAGCCTGGACAGCGACCCTAACCTCCCGCGTCCCGACTCCCCCACTGCCCTCCCTCGTCGCGACCGCGAAAGCCCGCCTCCTCGCCTCGGACCTCACGACGCCTGGCCTCCTCGACGCCAGCGCAACCGCATCCTTCCCCCCAACAAGCGGGGAAACGCTCGAGGCGAGGCTCGATAGGGACGTACCGTGTCAAGTCCTCGACGTGGAGAATCTAAGCCTGTCGCGCTGGGAGCAGGTCGAGGAATTAGAAGCCGTGGCGAGGGGTGAACAAACCACCGGCCGGCGCGTCGTACGCCTTGCGACGGCGGAGGAGCCCGAATACGATAACGTCGACGATGGCGACGCTGCTCCGAGACCTCAGCGGCAGCAGCAGCAGCAGAAGCGCAACGCGACGCACAGGCTTGTGTTGCAGGACTTCAAGGGCAATAAACTCTACGCCGTGGAGCTTCGGCGGATTGAGAAGATTGGGGTGGGCAGCACGAACATCGGGGAGAAGGTCGTGCTGAAGGGTGGGACTGTGATTGCGAGGGGCACGGTGCTGCTGGAGCCGGAGAGGTGTGTTGTGCTCGGGGGCAAGATCGAGGCGTGGCAGAAGGCTTGGGTTGAGGGACGGATTGCGAGGTTGCAGGAGGCTGTTGGGGCGGGAGAGCCGTGAACGGGGGATGGGGGGAGTGTGTTGCATTACTTGGAGTTTGGCATTGATACCCATGTCTCGGAATTTGACGATATTCTCTTGGTTTCATGGCTATGGTTATAGCTAGATGTGACTCTTACACGATGACTCTTCTCAGAAAGAGTTTCCCACAATGGCATAGCATAGCACCTCTGGTTCTATGCGCACCGCCGTACTTCTACAATCTGCGCCCCGGAGCAGCTTCTAGTGTCCAGAGACAGCCTCCTGCAGAGAGACCCAGCCGTCCGCAGTCCACGGCGACATGAAGATCGCCGTCTGCGCATCCGCAGCCACGCCGGTTCCCGCGTACGCCTTCGCGACGTGCTCCGCCTCGAGCGTCCCCCGGGGCGGGACCCCCTTCTTGGCCACCGTCAGCGCCATCTCCGCGGGGTACTCCTCCCCGCCAAACTCCGCCAGGTTCGACCACCCGTGGGGTAGCTGCGGGTACAGCATGATGTCCGTCTGCATCTGCGCAAGCACGTCGTCGTCAGTGCTCGACTCCCCGAGCTTGGCGACGGCGCCGAGCACCTCGCCGATCTGCGACTGCTCGGCGTCGGCGACCTTGTCGCTGGTCCGCAGGCCCTCCAGCTCCGAGACGACGGCCTCGATGGACTCTTCGTCGTTGTCGAGGACGGCGATGACGCCCAGCAGGAGGACCGCCTGGACGTGGTCTGGCTGCTTCTCGATCACCTCGAAGAGCGAGCTTCGGGCCCTGTCGCGCGAGTCCTCGGAGCCGTTGGCCCAGAGGACCTGCGCCAGGAGGCAGACAGCGTCGGGGTTGCCGTCGGACTCGTCCAGGGCGGACTCGAAGCAGAGCAGGGCCTCCTTGACGTCTTCGCTGTAGTACTGCGCGAGACCGACGGTCAGGTGGGCGGATAGGCGCGCCTTCTTGCGTTCTTCCTTGGTGAGCTCGTTGTCCGACTCGTCGCTGCTGAGTTGCAGCGCCATCTCGCCGCACTCGATGGCCTGTTCGTAGGAGCCGGAGGCCAGGTACGACCTCGCCAGGTCGGTCTTGGCCAGCGCAAACTGCGCCAGGGACTGCGGCGACTCCGTCACCTCGTAGTCCGCCTCCAGGATGCCGCAGATCTTCTCCAGAATCTCCACAGCCTTACCGTTGTCGTGCGTTCTCTCCAGGAACAGAGTCGACAAGTGGCCGTATGCCAGGTCCTGGGGCTTCAGGTTGTGGAGCTGGCCAAGGGCGAAGATTGGCTGGATGAGAGAGGCAATGTTGGTCGTCGTCGCGGTGAGGATGTGGTCAAACACAGAGACGGAGAACTGGCGCCTTGTTATGGCAGAAGACGACTCCGCAATCTCCATGGCATGGGTGAAAAGACCTCTGGCCTCGTTGGTTTTACCAAAGAGCAGCGCCACGAAGCCTTGACCGAGCCACGCATGCGCGTAGTCGGGGTCTGTTGACTGAGCGCGGTTGAAAGCCTCGTTGGCAAGTTTTACATCGTTCTGCAGCAGAGCCAGGGTTCCCAGGTTCGTCCATCCTGCCGGGTTACGTTCGTTCAGATGCAAGCTTCGAACGAACGAGTGCTGAGAGACCGCCGGGCTGATTTCGCTGGTGACGACACCGAGGGCGTTCCAGAATTCCGAGTTGCCGGCCTCGAGCTCGATGGCCCGCTTGAAGCATTTCATAGCGGTTTTGAGATACACGCTTGACCTCTTCCTGATGCTCGAGGGGAGGCATACGTGAGCTCTGTGCTCTGCCCAACCCAGGTTGTAGTATGCCACAGCCTGAGCGTGCAGGTCGTTAGCCGACACGTGAATCGCCCTCTTGTGGCAGAGGATGGTGGCATGGATACATCTCGTCAGGTCAACGCCGAGTCTCTCGTCCTCGGAGAAGAGGCCCTTTGCAGAAATGACGCCCGTGCCGACATTGTCCACATCGGCGAAGAGCTCGTAGGCCTGCTTGTCACCATTGTCGATCAACGCCATGATGGTCTCTGCTGGGAAGTCGACGGCCCTGTTCTGCGCCGCCGAAAACACCGAGCACGCGTCGGCGAGCGACTTCCAGAAGTTGAAAGTCTCGACTACGCTGTCGTCCGCCTTGGAAGCAAACGCAATGACGTCATCGGCAAGCTGGACTGCCTTGCCAAAGAGGCCCTTTTCGATGCAGTCAAGGGCGTTGTCGACCATGGTTTGCATCAGCGCGATGGCAACACCGTCTTCACTCGGACGGCTTTCAATAACTTCTTGGTACAGAGCGATCGCACCATCAAACTCAGCCAGCTCACGCCTGACATTAGCAAGCATGTACTTCGTGAACCAAGTGTCGCCCAGAACCTCTGCTGATGCAGTTTCCTCCAGCTTCTGTGCGTTGAGAATGGCCTTTGTTGCTGCGATGTATCGGCCCGAGGAGTAGTAACTCTCGCCCAAACCAACCCACGAGTGGTAGTCCTCTGGTGCAATCCTCAGTGCCGACTGGAAGGAGACGATGGACTTGTGGAAGGCCTGTTTGTTTAGTTCCGCAACACCAAGGGCAGCAAAGGGCCAGCTGATTCCTTTCCGCTTCGAACCCGGGGGCGGCTTGACCTTGCCGGAGTCGACAACCCGCTGGGCCACCAGCTCGACCCGGTCCCAGTCGCCTTCGTCGGCAAACGACTGCGCAAGGCGTTTGGCAGCCTCTACTTCCGAGGCGGAGAGCTCGACGGCCTTCTGGAAGCACCTCCTCGCTCTCTTCTTGTCCTTGGCGTAGTCTGCATAGTAAACACCAAGGCTCGTGTAGGCGGGCGCGAAGTTGAGGTTGTTCTTCAGCGCATCCAAAAAGTAGGCGTAAGCACCGGTGCGACTCTTGCGGGCTGCTTTGGAAGTGTCCAGGTTCCAAACGCAGGAACCCAGACGGTACTGAGTCTGGGCGAGAAGTTCCTTCGAGGGCGGCGTGAGCTTCTCAATCAGAGGGAGAGACGCCTCCAGCTCTGCTCTGGCCATATCGTAGTCGCCCTTCAATGCCCGGACCCAGGCAGCCTCGGTTTTGACACGCAGGTTGTCGGGGTCTCTCTTCAGCGCCCGCCCGAAAAAGTCGATGGCGTCATCGTAGCCCTCTTCTTCTTCGTAGATGAGACCGATGCCGATCAGAGCCGGGGTTGAGGACGTATCGTGTGTGAGCACCTCCTCGAAGAGTCTCTTGGCCTCTCCGTGATTCCTCGGGGACTGGTAGAAGACAAGGGCTGTGCCCAAGTAGAGGGAGAAGGCGTCGCCAGTGTTTTGGAAGGGCATTCCGGTCTTTGTCCTCTCCGCCTTGAGGCTAACCATCGACCTCCGCATGAGCTCCACCGTGGTCTCGTACTCTTCCAAGTGTTGGTAGTATTCTCCCATCAGTCGGTGTGCGAAGAGTGAGTCCGATGTGGTGATGCCATCCGTCATCATCAGAATTCTA
This sequence comes from Colletotrichum sojae, assembly GCA_014235955.1. Classification (NCBI taxonomy): domain Eukaryota; kingdom Fungi; phylum Ascomycota; class Sordariomycetes; order Glomerellales; family Glomerellaceae; genus Colletotrichum; species Colletotrichum sojae. The sequence continues at coordinate 31,045 of WIGN01000101.1, read as the reverse complement.
TCCTGTTCCGTCAGCGGCACCATTGACACACCGCCTCCCTCGTCATCTTCGCTTTCTTCTTCGGTCTCGGAAGCCTCGAGGGCTGCGGGAGCCGGCTTCGGGAACGGTGAGATGCTGCTCGTCAGGAACCCAGTGATCACCTTGTACAGGTCCGTCTCCGGGAAGAAGGTGCAATAATCTCGCAGCATGTTGACGTCCCAGTCCTTGATTTCCTTGGCATCCCTCCAGTTGATGGCAATCTCCCAAGCCAGCCTGAAAGGGTGCTTGATGATGACCATGTCGAGCGCAAGCTTCAACACAGCCTGCAGCGCGTGGCCCTTTTCAGGGCCAGCCGGTGCGACTAGCAGGCGATCGTAGCACCACTGGAGAAGCTTCTCCTCGTACCTCCGCCGCAGTTCGTCGTCGTTCGTCCAGTTGATGAGCTGCTGGTAGACATGCTCCAGCTTGCTTTCGGCAAACACCTCCCGCTTCACCTCGAGCGTGACCTCGTTGAGACGCGCTCCTATCCTGGTTCTTCGCTCGCCAATGAGCGTGTTGATCCGCTTCTTCTCATCGGCCTCGATCATCTGCGCCATCGTCTCGTACGTCTTGGCCGGGTGCGGCACACGGCCCTCGAGGGCCGGGTAGATGGGGCTCCCGGGAAGAATAACGCCCAGAGCCTCCACATACTGAGCGGTGTCGCCCTGCGATCGCGCGAAGTCGATGAACTTGTCTATGACGTCCTGGCACTTGTACATGTCCTCGGCGTCCCGGTAGACCTCGGCTAAACTGATGGCCGCCTGCTGGTAGGCTGCTATACGCTTGCGGTCCTGCTTCTCATACAGCTTGATGAGACCTTGCCAGACCTGGCTATCTTGCGGCCGCAGGGCCGACGCAGTGTTGTATGCCTTTTCAGCCTCATCGACGCGATTCTTCTTGTCAAGGGCGAAAGCCAGAAAGATGTTTCTGCGCAGTGTCAGCAGCTTCCGGCCTCAGCCTGGTGGAGGGTCCGTACGCCTGGTAGTTCTTGGGGTCGCGCTCGAGAACGTCGCTGGCTTTCTGGATCGCGTCGTCCCATTTTTGCTGCTTGACACACTCGCCGACGGCCTTCAGCGCAACCTTGACACTCGACATGGTGGTTGTTGACAGGTATCGTGAATCATGAAAGTGAGGTATTCTTCCGATGGTGGGGCATCACTCGAATGCTGAGGACCGAGAAGCCGAGACCTAGTGAGGAGAAAGAACGAAGGCAAAACAGAGAAGAAAACACCTCTAGGCTCAATAAATGGATAACAACAGACAAAGACGCTTTTGAGGCGGATTTATGGCCTTGATGTTCCTCGGACAGGGCGGCGCTGGTTTGTGGATGAGAAGGTGCAAGGAGCTCTGAGAGCACCCCACTACAGCGTACCTCACTTATTACATCATGCCCCGCTTCAAGCATTTGAAGCGATCCGATAAGATAAGGTCTGTTCCATCCCCACCAGTCAAGGGTCATTCACAACCTGCCTAAACTCTATGTACCTAGGCACCTAACTACCAAGGTACCTAGGTGAGTCTCTTTCATCTCTTTTCTTCGTAGTTCTACTACTTGTACCATTTCCTGAGTTTGCTGCTGTTGTCTGTCACTGTAACTGCCGTCCGTCGTCGTCGTCGCTACTGTCCAGGGTAGGTCTGTCTGTCATCGCTGCTGCTTGCAGGAGGTGGGATACCTAGGTATTCAGCTTCGACGTTCAAGCCTTTGGAGTTTTCTATTGATTTTCATCACAGTACAGCGAGAGATGTACTATTAGTTGAAGTACCACGCAACTGGCAATGCAGTGACCAATGGCCTAGATACTTAAGTACATAGGTACCTAGGCACTCAGATGCTTCCTGCCCTCCACAGTGCCGTGTTACGAGCGGGTCAGGGCAACCAACTGTGGCACAAAGCAAAAGCTTCGGTAATGATGCCTCCAGCATCATTATCCCCTGTTCTGCACTATATAGCTACGCCTCTACAGGGACCAACTGCAGCTGGGCGTAACATGCCGGTCTGCCTGCCTGCCTGCCTGCCTGAAGAGCTTCTTCGACTTTGGACCCGAAGATTTATTTCCACCAACTTCCCAACTTCATTGCTTCATAATGCCAAATCCCGTCGTCATTAACGAACAAACACGCTCAAATTCTAGGGTATCTTGGGTATTCGTAAAAAAATTATCCATCGTTCAGTCATTGGCATTGTCCTCCTCACGGCCTAATTCGACGCCACTGCGGTTGGAGTCCGTCTTGCTCAGGAATCTCATCAGCACTCGCCGGTGCTGGTGCTGGTGCTGCGGCCCCTGCAAACTCTCGCTCGATGTCGATGATCTGGTGAAAACGGTGGACGCGACGGTCGATGTCGAGGCATTGCTCGTCTTGCGAGGAGCTTTCTGCTGCAACAACCTCTTGATTTCCGACCCAGCTAGCCCGGCGTTGCTAGCTGCCTGAAAAGCATTCCTCCCATTGGCGTCGGTCAGAGACGGATTCGCTCCACTGGAAAGAAGCATTTTGACGATAGGGATCTTGCAAGCGCTTCGAGTTGCCACAACTTGGATGGCGGCTATTAACGGGGTGCAGATGTTGGTGTTGGCCATGGAAGACGATGCGGAACTCCGTCTTGCCTGGTGGCAGATGTTGGGATCCGCATATCGCTCCAACAAAAAACGAACCATCTTTTCGTTTCCCATCTCGCACGCCATGTACAAGGCTGTTTTCCCCGAGTTGTCGGTTGCGTTCAAAAGGTTAGGGGTACGATCGAGAAGGAGCTTGGCGACTTTGACGCCGCCTTTCTCGCTTTGGCATCGATGAAGAGGGCTCATCCCGGAACTGTCCCTCACATCTGCCCTCGCACCGCTTTTCAACAACAAGTCAACCGTATCGCTATTTCGTGTCGACGCGGCGAGTAGTAGCGGTGTTGGGAGACCGACGTTGCCTCCGTTCTCGATGTTGGCGACATGAGCCATCATTAGCCTCAAGATTTCGACATCCTCGTCTTGGATGGCCTTGTGGAGGGGGGATGTACTCGTCAAAAAGTCGCAAGCTTCGAAATGGAACCCAGGCGTATCGATGTCAAACCCATTCCTGTTGCACCACGCGTAAACCTGAGAGAGCTCTTCTCCCGTGTCAGACCGTCTTCGCGGATCAGTCGACGGTGGCGGCGAGGGAGCTCGACTGGTCAGTGGCATTACATCCGTGTCGACCCAGTTCTTTACGCCACGGGCTTCATCGAAAGCTTCGGTAAGTTGAAGAGCTTTGATGTATAAATTGGCCGTCTCTAACACTGGATCGACTGGCATTGGGGCTTGATTCTTTCGGCCTTCGAGCGCCCGACTTAGGAAAGTCTTCGCCTGCTTCAGGTTCCCGAGCTTGATGTAGATGTTCCCGAGGTCATGGTATAGTCGACTTCGGCGTTCGTCATCCCGCTGCTCCTCTGGCTGCTTGACTTCCTCTTGCAGGAGCTTCTGGAGGATCGTCTTCGCCTCGGCCGTCTCGTCATCAGTCTCGCAGTAGAGTAAAATTTCGGCGAGCTTCTCTTTCATGGATGCTTGTTCCGAAAAGACAAATTCTTCGTCATAACCCGGTTCGCTGAGCTTCTCGCGCAATTGGATGCCTCTCTTCTGGTATAGCGACGCCCGCACAAAGATGCCACACTTTACAAGCTGGCTTACGATGTCTTGGTTGGCCTCATACTGGTGCTTCAGGATCTCTTTGCTCGGTCCATCCTGTCGCTCGGGCTCCGGGTCCCAGTCGTCCGACTCAACGTCACCCGTGGCATCCTTGAAGCCGGCCTCCTTACCCGAGGGCAGTTTGCTGTAGGAGTGGCCAAACGACAATAAAGATACTCGATCGGCCTCGTGCAGCGTCACTGCGGCTGCAACCTCGTCTGCCGACATTCGCCAGGCTTGAATCTCCTTTGTAACGGATAGCGCATCCTCTACCCTTGTCCCATCATCGTCACCCCACTCGGTCGATGGCCGTCTCTGGACCGTCGGGGCCCGTGAGATGAGATTTGCGGACCGGATGGCGTCAGTCAGTTTTCTGATTTCAATGTGCACTTGCTCCTGAGTCTTTTGCTGGTTCCAAACAGAGCCGCTGGTAATAGGTCAGCCCGCCATATCCCGCGAAAGATTCCGGACTGCTGTGCTTACAGTGAAAGAGTAATAAGACTCAGTTGAAGAACCTGAGTATACGAGGTAACGTGCGAGACAAGGTCGCGAACGACACTCGTCTTCAGCGTGGCCTTGAAACTTGCAACGGCTCTGTCGATTGGGCCGGCATTCGCGGCTAGCTCTGGAAGCGCCGACCTCAACCTCTCGAGCGTGAGACTACACGACTTGAGAATGCGGTATATGTCTTGGTGGTGTTCTCTTTCAAATGGAAGCTGTGTCGGGTGTTGCTCGAGGATTCGCGCGACATTGCGCAGCGCTGCGTAAAGATTTCGGATTGTTTCGCGGAAGTCGCGAATATTTGCGTCGATTTCCATGAATTTCTCGGCGCCTTCGACGATCTTATAGGCCACACCGACCATCGTTATGGCAAACGCCGCGATGCTAAGGGGGTCCGCCATGATGTACGGGTGCCCCAGCACAAAATTCGACTCGGTGGCCGCGAGGGCGTCTATCCGTCTGCGAACGTAGCCACACTCTTTACTTTTCGTGGAGATTTGGCGAGCTTGACCTCAAAGGTGCATTACGGCTCATATTAAGCAGATGGTGCAAAAGGCTGAGAACCGGTATGTAGAAAATGCGCGGTGTTGAGGGTGCGCCAGCTTGTCCTAGACAGCAGCGATGACGGTGCTTTATTCGAGACTTATGCATCGAGACACAGGAGGTAAGCTGCCGCCGTGTTCCCCGCGATCTACAAACGCTGGCCCTCTTTAGTTTTCCCCCTCCACTCTCCTCTTTTGCCCCTTGGGACCACCGCTCGCAGGACTTACGCTTCTTGGGAGGGCATGGCCACAAGCGACATGGAATCACGCGTGTACATGACTGGAAAATGCTGCGGCACGTGTAACCCTTGGTCGCCTTGGATCCCTCACCGAGGACGTGGTCCTGGCAGCTTCGCCAGCTCAACCACGGTGGCTCTGTTTCGGGCCAGACATGACGGCCTGTTGGTTAATACAGCAGCTTTAGAGTAAGTCGGGCACCATGCCTGGCAACCTGGTTCACGGCAAAGGAGTTCCCAAGTCCAGCACCCCGCGGGGTATGGCCCTTGGCCGAGGGCAGCGCCGCCGTCATGCATGCATTAGCTTCAGTTGCCTCGGCTTGGCCCAGTTGGCCCAGTTCATCCCGAGCTGCAAGGAGGAAAGTTGAGTCTCCAACCACCAACGTACCAGTCACCGTGTGGCGCAGCCAGACACGGGATGTCAAAATCCAAGTGGTTATTGACTACTAGCCGGTCAATGACACTCGGGATCTGCGTGTACCGCAGCTTCGGAGAACGATCAGAGGAGAGTCATTGGCTACATACCAGCCACTTTGGAACTGCTGCCTGTTCTTGGGTGCATTGGCATTAGCTACATACATCGACTTTCCGCCTACTGCCGTCGGAAATGAACACGAGGGTTGCATTCAAGCTTCGGGAGGGGGGGGGGGAGGTTGTTCGCGCCCGAAACGAGGCGGCTTGCTCTCGGGTTGGGAGGGTGACACAAGAGAAAGACCTACCTACGCCGCGTCCGGCTGATTCAGGCAGTGTATCGTTCCCAGTCGGTGTGCGAAAACTGCACAAACTGAGTTGGCTTCTCCCGCTCAACTCAGCTGGAAGCGTTGCCGGGGTACGGGAGCTGGCATCATACAAGTGACCAAGCGACAGTGGTTGAGTGGTGAGTGGACACAAGCACACAAGACAGTTTGTCTTCTTCCTCATGGTATGACAAGGGAGGTGAAGGATCGACTTCGCCACCACAGCCCTACGCGAGGGTTAAGCAGCATTTCTTCTTCTTCTCTCTCTTCCTCCCTTGCACCTTGGTCCCCCGCATTAGGCATATACAAGTTCATGTGTACAGGTGCCGATGGTCGATGGCCAGAAGGATTCAGATGACGGCCTCGTGCAGGTCTTCCATACGACTTGCACAGCCTGCCCGGGGGGGCATCAGCAGCAGGGTACAACAAGAGAGCGGCAGCAGACCTTGGATCCTATTGGAGCCCGTGAGTCTCACCGTCACACTATGGCAACATGGTTCGTCCCGTTTCGCGAGCCTTATTCGGATGGCGGGCGCCTTAAATGAATCGCAGCCCAGCAGTCCTAAACTTAAGGGCCGGGATAGGCTTTGGCAAGGAAACGACTTCAGCCCTATGTTGCCTCCCGTCAATGATTCTCTGATGGTGATCTACCCCCCAATCGCCCAGCACCCATTGATTTGACCGTCTGCTCTTCACCATGATGTCTCTTGATGATCTCGAGCAACCCGAGTTGCCTTCTGCCCACGATCGTGATCGACTGGCAGTACAAACCCGCCGTCGCCAGATCAATGATCGGGCGGTCATAGAGAACCCTCTCGGTTAGTTCAAACCTCTTGCACTCTGTTTTCTTGAAAGACAACCCTCGGTCCAAATTTTGAAGACTGGATCCGGCCTTCGCTAACTGGTGCCTAAAGCCCATTTTACCGAAAAACAGCTGGAAGCCGATGTGAAGGCCTTCGCGGAACGCCTAGTAGTGGACGAAACCGCCCTTCTTCGTGCCGCTCGGGTCGCCAAAGACATCAGGCTGTATGATGAGGTTGCCCGTAATCCAAGTCATGAGGCGGGCCGGCTCCCCGTCAAGTTAACCAACGAGGAGAAGGAGGCACTCCGCCGCGAACGCGACGTACCGTTCAGCGAAAAGGGAATGTGGACAATCATCATCACCGTATCTCTTGCGGCTTTTCTCCAGGGTAAGAACATTCCTCTGTCCTCTTCAATCAAGAGACATCGTGGATACTGATCCCAGTTTAGGGCACGTCCAAGCATCCTTCAACGGCTCTTCAATCTACCCTGACAAATTCGACTTGAACAAACCTAAAGATGATGACTGGAGGCTGGGGGCTGCCAACGCGTCGCCCTTCTTGTTCGCCGCAGTGGTGGGCTGCCCACTGGCACTTCCCGTGAACCACTATCTCGGCCGCAGGGGAGGAATGATAGTCGCGGCAGTCTTGATATTCGCCAGCTCCTTGGCGTCAGCTTTCGCGGACACTTGGCAGGAGCTCTTTGCTATTCGCTCAATCAACGGTATTGGTCAGTGGTGTTCTACATCAAGAGAAAGGCTAGGCTAACACTGGGATTAGGCATGGGTTTGAAGGCCGTCAGTACTCCCATTCTCGCCAGTGAGACGGCGGTCGGTTTCTGGCGTGGTACATCGATTCTCGCCTGGCAATTGTACGTGGCCTTGGGGATGGTGATAGGCTTCGCCTTCAACTTGATATTCGACACTGCCACAGACAAAAGGTTGACGTTTCAACTGATGGTCGCGGCGCCTCTGGTCCCATCACTGGCCCTATTGATACTGGTCATATGGTTCTGCGACGAAAGTCCACGATACCTCATGCGCGAGTCGAGCCCTAAGTACAACCCACAGCGGGCATACAGGGTCCTAAAGAAACTTAGAAACACGGAGCTCCAAGCACTACGAGACATCTATCTTGTCCATAAGTCCATTGAGCAAGAAGAGATGGAGAGTCGACAGGTCGATCCGCGGGTTGTGCCAGACTTCTTGTCGACCATGTCCGGGTTCCTGAGGCAATACAAACAACTTTTCCTCCGGCGGCGTCTGCGAAACGCACTGACAAGCAGCTCGACAGTGGCTCTCGCCCAGCAGCTCTGCGGCATCAACGCTCTTGCTTTCTATTCCGGGTTTCTCTTCAAAAGCTCTGGCCAGACATCGAAAAGCTCCATGTATTTCAGCTTGGGCTACGGGGCGGTCAACTTCCTATTTGGACTTCCCGCCATCCGCACGATCGACACACTCGGACGGAGGAAGTGGTTGGTGGTTACCCTGCCGGTAATGGCGCTTTTCCTGGTGAGTGCAGGCGCATCGTACAACATCGGCCATGAGGACGCCAGGATCGCCGTGGTCACCGTCTTTCTTCTGTTGTTCGCAGCGGCCTACTCTCCCGGTCTGGGCCCGATACCCTTCACGTACGCGTCGGAGAGCTTTCCGCTCTCGCACCGCGAAGCCGGGGCGGCGTTCGCCATCGCGGTCAACCTCGGTTTCGCGGGTCTGCTGTCCATGTTCTACCCGCGGATCAACAGGGGTCTTAAACCAGACGGATCCCTATATCTGTTTGCGGGGCTGAACATTGTAGCCCTCCTTTTGGTCTTCCTGCTGCTGGAGGAGACCAAGAGGCGAAGCCTCGAAGACTTGGATTTGGTGTTTGCAGTCTCAAAACGCAAGTTCATGCATCACCAGGTTTTCGAGTACCTACCGTGGTTCTTCAAGCGATACTTCCTCGGGAAAGAAGACCGCCAGCCGAGTCTGTACATTGATCTGATTTGGGGGTCGTCCGGCGGGGAGAGCTCACAGCGTAGGACTGTGGGAGATGAGGGAAGGCGAAGTTCAGAGACTGACAGGAGGAGCGTCCAGAGCGTTCATGACTAGGCAGAGACAAAGTTTGGGATTTTCGTGGTAATTGCAGCGAGTTGGTAATGCCGTCTGATGCCCGGGACCAGCAGTCGTTGATGCAGCGGTGATTTTAGAGTTGTGACTGCGGGTCCAGACCGATGCGCATCGTCAGCACCTCCGTGCCCGCATGCGCCAGTGCTGACGACGAGGAGCTTCAATGCGACGATGCCGCAGGATTAAGCGGTGTTGCTGCTGTGCTGCGGTGATGCTGGGTATCTCCATCAGAAACGGGTAAACCAACGGCAAAACTCGTGTCACACTGGCCACCCGTGGCGTGTTGTCTCGTCACCAACACCTTCACCGCCGTGCGTGCTCGCGTGCCAGTGCGTGTCTCGAGGCGAGTATTAGCGTCATCCCGCAAGGACGCCGGCCCCATCTTTCCCCGCCGGGACCGCACCCCGGACTTTTGGCGGCGTCGAGCCGCAGTTCTAGCGGCTGCCGACGCCACGGCCCCGCTAAAGGCCCTGGCCTGTGACGCCCATTGGCCCCGCTGTGGAACACGAAAACGAGCTGGAGCGATGGAGGTGTCACGCCTCCCAGCCGTCTGGAGATCCAGACCAAGGAGCGTTGGATAAGAGGTATGCTGTAGTAGTTCTGATGTTTAACTTGGTGTTTTTGAGCCGATGTTTAGACGAGATTTCGGTGGTGTTTTCTGGTATTTTAACTCGAGTTTCCCATGGAATACAGAACTGAATAGTACCTATGCGCAAACTTCAGCTTACGTCCTTGCCTTTACTCATCTCAAAAAGTTACAGCGCTCGCCCAGCGTCCAACATTGAAATTAGCGCTTGGCGGTCGCTAAAGCGCAGCACTGGACCGATAAGATACCCTGTCGCGTCCCACTAATCAGGGCCCCCTCAGGACGTCATCGAACGTCCCAATTTCAATCTCGGACCTTTGGTGCCCCGTCCGCCGCGGCTTGCCGTCCAAGTCGTCCTCGTGCTCTCCTATCCCGACCTTCTTTCCTCCCCCCCGTCCTGTTTGCTTCAGATCCAGCCAACGAGAGAAGACTCCAACAGACACAACAGTCCGCCATGTCTTCTCTGAGACTAACCATCGAGGACGGCCAGTTCCGCGACGGCTACGGCAGGCAGGTCGTCCTCCGCGGCCTCAACGTCGCCGCCGACGCCAAGCTCCCCAGCGAGCCCGACCAGCCCTCCCACATCGGTGAGGACTTCTTCGACGGCGACGGGGTCAAGTTCCACAACAGGCCGTTCCCCAAGGAGGAGGCCCACGAGCACTTTTCGAGGATCAAGAGATACGGCTACAACACCATCCGCTACGTCTTCACGTGGGAGGCCATCGAGGCTGCGGGCCCCGGCCGCTACGACGAGGAATGGATTCAGCACACCATTGAGATCTTGAGGATAGCCAAGGAGTATGGCTTTTACGTCTTCATGGACCCCCACCAGGATGTGGTATGTCTACAACCGCGCTGCGCCGTCGAGATTGCAATAAACTGACAACTCTTCTCTGCAGTGGTCTAGGTATTGCGGCGGCTCCGGCGCGCCCATGTGGACCATCTACGCCTGCGGCCTCAACCCGCAGAGCTTCGCCGCGACCGAGGCGGCCATCGTGCACAACACCTACCCGAAGCCCGCCGAGTTCCCCAAGATGATCTGGTCCACCAACTACTGGCGCCTCGCGGCCGCCACCATCTTCACCATGTACTTTGGCGGGCGCGACTTTGCGCCCAAGTGCATCATCAACGGCATCAACATCCAGGACTATTTGCAGGGCCACTTCGTCGCCGCCTGCGCGCACCTCGCGAAGCGCATACACGAGGCGGGCGACCTGGAGAACGAGGTTGTCGTGGGCTGGGAGAGCATGAACGAGCCCGGCACGGGGCTGGTGGGCTACGCCGACCTGAGCGTCATCCCGAGCGCGCAGAAGCTCAAGAAGGGCAGCTGTCCGACCATCTGGCAGACCATCCTGACGGGCTCCGGCCGGGCCTGCGAGGTCGAGACGTGGGACATGGGCGGCATGGGCCCCTACAAGGTCGGCCGGTCGCTGATCGACCCCCACGGCGAGATTGCGTGGCTGCCCGCGGACTACGACGACTCGAGGTACGGGTGGAAGCGCGACGAGGGCTGGAAGCTGGGGGAGTGCATCTGGGCGCAGCACGGCATCTGGGACCCCAGCACCGACACGCTGCTCAACAAGAACTACTTCTCCAAGAACCCGCGGACGGGCAAGACGATCGACCACGTCGAGTTCACCAACACGTACTTCATGGACTCGTACCGCCTGTACCGGGACGCGATCCGGCCGATCCACAAGAACTGCATCCTGCTGATGCAGTACCCGACGCTGGAGCTGCCGCCGCAGATCAAGGGCACCGAGGACGACGACCCGATGATGGGCTTCGCGCCGCACTGGTACGACGGCATCACGCTCATGACGAAGCGCTGGAACAGGGTGTGGAACGTGGACGTGGTGGGCGTGCTGCGCGGCAAGTACTGGCACGAGGCGCTGTCGGTCAAGGTTGGGGAGACGGCGATCCGGAACTGCTTCAAGGACCAGCTCGCGACGCTGCGGCAGGAGGGGCTGGACCGGATGGGGAAGCACCCGTGCGTGATGACGGAGTTTGGGATTCCGTACGACATGGGGGAGAAGAAGGCGTACAAGACGGGGGATTACACGGATCAGTCGCTGGCGCTGGACGCGAACTACTTTGGGGCCGAGGGGTCGGGCATGGAGGGGCATTGTTTGTGGGTTTATGTTGCCAAGGTAAGCGGGCCGTCGAACAATCTTCACACGCAGGTACTGACTCGGGTAGAATACCCACGAACACGGCGACCTGTGGAACGGCGAGGACCTCTCCGTCTTCTCCCTCGACGACAAGACGTTACCCATGTCGCCCCTGCCACGCAGCGAGGAGCCGAACCAGTCCTCGGACAACCCGCGCAGCTCCACGAGCCGCGACGTCCCGGACGAGACGAAGGTCACGCCCGAGAACCTCCAGAAGACCATCACCAACCCGTCGATATCGTCCACCGCGCAGGCCAAGGACCCGTCCCTCACGAACGCGCCGGGGCTCCGCGCCGCCGAGGCTTTCGTGCGTCCTAGCCCGGTCGTGGTGGCGGGCGACGTGCTGCAGTACGGGTTTGATTTGCGCGGCTGCACGTTCACGCTGAAGTTGAAAGCCTCCGCGCCGCCTGCGGAGGGCGCGCCGACGGTTGTTTTCCTGCCCGAGTTTCATTTTCCGCAGGATCATTGCCAGGTGGAGGTTTCGTCGGGGAAGTGGGCGATCAGCACTGACGACGACGAGGGACCGCTTGTGCAGAGGTTGAAGTGGTGGCATGGGGACGGGGAGCAGAGCTTGAGGGTCAGCGGGCTTGTGAGGCAGCATAATGTCGCGGAGGGGTCGGAGGAGGATATGGGATACTTGGAGCAGTGTCAGAGGAATTATGCTAATTGTAGTGTTATGTAGGGGGTTGATGATGGTTATGGCGCAGTTTCAATTTGCATCATGGGTTTGGGAGGGATATGTTTATTTTTGAAGAAGAGCATTTATCTTATACACTTGATGATTCTTTGTTCATGAAGATGCCCCTGGGTGACGAGGATGACGGAAGCTGCTGGTGGTGGTAATAGTGTTGCCCTTCGATGGGTCATGGTGTTGGCCTGATGAACCCTACGCGGCAACGGCGGTTGCTGGGGATGTCGACGCCGCTCCTCTGGTCCTTTGGTCTCGTCCATAAGTATTAGCAGCACCTGGAAACAATCTTGATATCTTGACATCGTCTCACGACAGACCTTCGTATACATCGAAGATATACGAAAGTAGAAAAGGCAGCGAGTTCTGTTGCACGCACGGTGCTTAATAACCGACGTACTAGCGTTCCTTTGTGTCGCGATAGTAGAATGGGAAGAGATTGGTCTGAACTACTCGCGGTCGACTTCCGTGAGATTATTCTGTGTGTGTCCCTGGGCTGCGTGGGGGAGGAGAAGACGGGGGAGGGTACCAGGCCACACCTCGGTCTCTCTGATTCGGCATACATTCTCTGTATAATCTTGAAGCGGTCATGGTCCCGATATCTTCCTTGCTTATACCTGCTGTATCGCTTTATGATATGGCGGATCATGTTCTTTTGCAAGTGCATACGTTAGAGACTGGAAGAGGCACGATCGAGTAGAGTTCCAGTATGTAGGAGAGGGCAGAGCGGCCCTTTGGTGTTGACGACGAGACTGCCATCCATACGGGAAATCATGTGCTGAGCAGCGGTGGTGTTGTCATGACGGGGTTGAGGGATTGTTGTTTACCGGAAGCCTGAGGGAACGAAAAGCAATGCCCCCTGCAGCCAACCGTTTTGTATTTTCCATGTGGGCGACGGTGTGTAAATATGGTTGACTCGGCTCTGTCTGGCTGAAAGCTGGCGTGCCTTCCTGAATGCGTCGGTCATGGTGTGCGTACTGCGAGGCTTTTCTGCTTCGTCGATGCGGGGTTTTGACAAGCCTTGTGGACTTTGCTCTTTTACGAGTAATTGTTTGGTGTTTTCATGCGGCGTATAGAGTGCTCCCTTCAAACGAGTTGGGGTCATCAAGTATCGGCAGTAACTTGCACGTGCCGTCTTAAAATGTCCGGTTCCCGTCCGTCCCGGATTCCGATATGGACCCACTCTCGGCCGCAGTCGGTTCGGGTTTGGGCCGGCCGGCAGGTCGACGTACCTGCTAGTGGGGGCATAGTGTCCGAGCCCAGGTTTTGGTCATGTTGCTCGGTACACCAGATAGCGCGTCCAGAAGCACGGGATTTCATAGAAAGGTTGGCGCGAGACAGCTGACGGCAGCTGACCAGCGGTCAATTGTTGATTCATATGGTGCAATCACTCGGACCCAGACGTGCCACATAAGAAACATCCAATACAACACACAGAATACGGACCTATTCTCACGGGTTTCCATCACCTTACAGCAGGAGCTGTCGTCAACTGCACGTTCCACGGCTTCAGAGGTGAGGCGGTCAGCTCCTCAGGTCTGCGACTCTTCTCTCTTTTCGTCCGATGTTTGTCTCGTGCACCGGGCCGAGGTGCATGGTAAACCTTGGTGAGGGACGTAACATGGCAAAGATAACAGAAACCTGGTCCTGGCATAGTCAGGGGGCGAGACGAGGGCCGAGGCCAGGCTTGCCCGGGCGCATTTAGAGTTTGCCGCTGGCGCGCCGCCCAAGGCGTCTCATGTCGTGACGTGCGGGAGGTTCATGCACGGTTCCCGGAAGGAGTTCGTTTCGAGGCGGTGCGAGTTGTAGGCTCGTGGGACTCGGTATAAGGAGGAGAGGCTGAGATGGACGCTGTTGGGGTTGAATAAAGACGGGTGATGGACGGGGAGAATGGACGGCAGAAGGGACAGTTGGTTCCTTTATCGGGTTTGAGATGTGCTCTTGATGGAATCAGATCCCGAGGCGGGAGATGGGGGTTTCAGTGGTGGGGGATGACGTAGAGAGCGTTTCCCCGCGGGTGACGAAGGGTATATCACGGCTGTTGTATAGGTTTCCGAGGCTGAGCATAGTCTACCTCCCTTGCCTTAGTTCTCTTGCGGCTGGGACGCACCGTTATCGTTGACATCGTCGGCGTTGGCGATGAGAAGTTGAGGCTGAGAATGGGACCCCGCACGCATGCTCCAGAGCTTACACCAAGAGGTGGTGCAGCAGTCGAGACAGCCAGAGACAGACGGGATAAGATATGGACAATTCGAGCATCGACTTTGCAGCGTTCGGAATGGAGCTAGGCCGAAGGCGGTGAGCTGGCGCTTGCGGGGTCGCTGAGGGGTCGAGGCTGGCGAATGGGAGGCGGGAGGTGGGCATGTCGCGCGGGATGCGAGACCCGCCGGGGGCTGGACTAGCGCCTCCTGCTCTAGCGCTGAGGTCGCTAAAGCGTGAAGTACTGAAGTACCTACGAAAGTAGAGGTTCCTAGCAGGCGGTACTTGCCTTGGTGGGAAGTACCGTTAGAGGTGGAATATGATTTCTAAGACGAGAGTCATTCAAAGAAATATCGAACTTTGGTGACTTGGCCCAATGTCGCTGGATAGTCCTGTTTCAGGAGGAACGGGTTTTGGCAGGAGAAATGAAAAGTCGATTCCTCCAAAGTGAATTGCGGATGCCGACTTTGATGAGGTGCTCGTGTTAGAGCGGCAAGGAGGGCTGGGTGGGACGGCACTCGAAGCGACGGGACCTACTAGGCACTTGCAGTGTACCCCATCTCGTCCCATCCCACGCAAAAGGCAAATGAAACAAACGGGGTCCTGCGTCGGGTCGCAGTGCACTTGCACTTGTAAGACAGGCAGACTGGATCGACGGCGTCTTCATCTCTCGGCTTCTCGGTACCGGATAGAGCCTCGGGGTGAGGCTGAGTTGGGCTGGATTGGATCGAGCTGAGGCGCCGGTGGCTGATTACCGCCCGGGAAAAGTACCGACGGAATAGACCTCCAAGGTATTCGTACCTGGACTTTGAATAGAGAAAGAAGTACCGAACCATATGGGTGCGACTGCCGCCGTGGGATTGGGCTCGAGACGTTGCTCCAGTGCCTGTCGTCGAATGCTTCCACCTTCCACCGCATCCCTGCAGCTTCATTGGCCCGGCCACCTGCACGGCACTTCCGCCCCGCTGGAGCTGCTCCTGCCTGCACTGCACAGCACAGCACATGCAGTTGCTGTGCTACGGCAGGCGCACCTCATGGAAGTCACCAATGGAAGGCGTAGGTACGGCATCGAATACAACGCCAACGCCTACGCCCGTCACAGTCTCGTCTCTGTCGTGCGTCGCCTCAGGTACCTGGGTAGATGGGTACTTTAGATGCTGCCCTCTATTAGCTAGACAACGAGGTCACTCTGTAATATGTGCCAACGTTGTGACATTAGTGGTGATGTACCTCGACGCATCCGATGTCCAGCCTCCAATCCGTCTCCAAACCCCAACTCCACCTCTCCCACCTCGCTCTACCTAATGCTCAAGCGCAGAAAAACTGAAAGACAGACAACACCACCGCATTCCGTCGCTGCCCACCCCACCACCGCTCCAAAGTGTCCCCAGCCCAAAAGTCTCCATCCGGTTGGTGTCCTCCGCTCCACGTCCAGCGTCTTCTTTACCACCTCCACCCCCAGTTGACGAACCCGACCGACCCCGACCCCTTCAGCTGATTCCCGAACAAGGACACGCAGCCGCTGCTTCGATTGACGACGACGAGGACAACCGAGACAAGACACATTGAACGCGACAACCAACACAACACCAACACCAACCACCCAGCGACCAATTCCTCCCCTCCCCGCCTCAACCGCAGGCCCAGCCCACAGCCTAGCCCAGCCAGCCAGCCAGCACAAGCGCAGCGAGTCGTCGCGCCGCCGCCCGCCCGCCGTCTACGGATACCATTACCGCGCCGCAACATGCCCACCGTCTGAGGCCCGCAGCAGCCCACACCACCCCTGCCGTGTGCCGCGTACCCAGCCTAACCCGTCCACGTTCAGTCCAGTCCAGTCCAGTCCTTATCCATCCGCGCCAAGGTGGTGTACCTCGAGTCCTAGGCAGTTGTGCTCGCTAGGCGTGTTGGACCTTTGACCTGGATGTACCTGCCCAGACCATGAGTGGTGGGAGCTCGCGCCAGCGCTCTGCGACCAGATCTGATACCCACGACCGAAATTCGAGCCCATTTCCATCCGTCCCCCGATCGAGAGACGAGATTCACAACCTCGAAGGCCTCGTCTTTACCGACCTGCCAAACTACGCCTCTGCCGCCGCGAAGCCGCCCCCGTCCCTGTTGAGCCCGAATCACCCAAACTTCGCCGTCGCTTCCACGCCCAGGACTTCCTCCAGCTTCCTCTCCCCCGGCGGTGCTCGCCCAAGAGCCGCCACCGCGAGCTCTGTCCCGACCACTCCTCTCCTCACCTACGACGCCGCGAGGCCAGCGACCAGGGCCGGTCCGCCTCCGACGACCGTCATGTATCAAAACACCCAGCGACATGTCTCGAGCACCGACTCCTCGCGGCCTTTTCAGGTCCCTCCGCCGCCGCCCCCGATGTCGCCGCCCGTCCAGGGCCAGATGAGCAACATCATGTCCATACCTCCCCCGCCTCCGCGGTTCCCTTCCGCCCCGGGCCCGACTGCCGGCGGCGGCGGCGGCATGATGCTCCCGCCACCACCGGGTCCGCCCCCGGGGAGCGCAATGGCCGGCCAGGCCCCGTGGCACGGCGCCTTTGGACGCATGTACGACAGCCGCGGCGGCTTCTCCGTGCCTCCTCCCCCGCCGGGCCAACATCAGGCCTACAACCCGAAGCTGCATGCCCAGGTCGCGACCGGCACCAATCTCTCGATCCCGCCTCCCCCTCCCCCCAACGATCACGGCACCGGCATGTCTGCGACCTACATTCCCCAAGGAGATACCTACGGCGAAGGAGTGGGCATTCCGGGCCTGGGCGGCTTTGACGACTTGGCCACCTTCTCCGCCATGTCGCAGGGCTCCTGGCCCACCGCCAGCCAGACCAGCGCCGACACGGCCATGACGACGCCCCAGGACGAGATGTCCGGCAGGGACAGGATGTATGCCCAGGCCATGCACAGCCGGGGGCTCTCGCAGACGTCAAACGCGACCACGTCGAGCATCCACCCCGACCTGGCTTCTCAGTGGCCTCTGGACAAGGTGCTGCTCTGGCTCGCCTCGAACCAATTCTCCAAGGACTGGCAAGAAACATTCAAGGGACTGAACCTGCATGGATCTCACTTTCTCGAGCTCGGTAGCGCCATGGGAGGCCGCGGAAACTTTGGCATGATGCACCAGCAGGTTTACCCCAGGTTGGCTGTCGAGTGTACGAATAGCGGCACCGGATGGGATCAGCCGCGCGAGCGCGAAGAGGGCAAGAGAATGAGGCGGCTTATCCGAAGCATCGTGACAGGACGCCCGGCTGATCCCTCCAAGGTCTCCTCCCACGGCAGGAAGGAGTCCGTAAGCTACGGCACCAGCCTGCCCAGCGCGGGGACCGACGGCGCAGACTCTCCGAGCGTGAGTATGATCGTTCGCCCGGGCGAGATCTCCAAGGCTGATGAGAGGCAGACGCCGATCAAAGCACCCGGGCCCGGCTTCGGCGGTCGTCGCTTCTCGCAGACGCGGTCCACTACCATGCCTGTCCTGAACAGCACCATGTCGTCAGATTCTAACCACAGGAGCATCTTGAAGCAAATCGACATCGACGGCAGCCGTCGGCACAGCCCGAACGCGAGCGAGCCCGGTGACACGTTCCGCCCCCCGCCGCCCCTGCGGACCGACAGCCCCAACAGCAGCCCCAAACCTCAAAGTGCCTCGTTATTCCCGTCATCGGCAGGCAATCTGTCTGCTTCTCCGCACGCCACAAAGTTTGGGCACAGGTCCCGGAACAGCACCGATTCCGTGTCCTCAAACGCGGCCATATACGGCTCTGGCATACCTCCAGAGGCGAGCCAAATGCTGCGCAGCGGCATGAACATCTCGGACATGATCCAAGCCAGCCGGAGCAACACCGAAATCCGGCGCTTGGGCCAGGACGGCGGGCGTCCGTCGCCGCAAGAGTCCAACGGCGACCGCTCCGCAGGCACCGAGCCGCCGTCATCTGCGAAGGACTCGAAGAGCTTCCTCAGTTTTCTGTCTAGGAAGAAGAAGCAGAAGGAAGACGGCTTCCCGAGCCCCGACGATATGGAGTCGCCCACTTCACCGGCACTCAACTTCAAGTCCCACTCCTTTGGCTCTCGCTTCGGGAACAACAGCGAGACGTCTCTGGATCTGCTGCACGAGAAGGATTCCGCAAAGTCCAGGCGCCCCGGCCCAGGGCGCACGTATGTGCTGGCGACGCTGGACGGCCACAACTACCGCATGTGCGACATCACCGAGGCCGAGTCGGCGGCTGACCTTCGCCTTACGGTCTGCAGCAACTTGGGCCTGACGGATGCTCAGATCTACCTGACGGAACTTGGCAAGTTCGACCACGACCAGCCTCTAGATGACCAGAAGCTCGTCACGCACCGCAAGGTCAGGGCTGACGCCACCGGGACTCTCAAGTTCTTCCTCCGCCCCGCGAGCAACGGCGCAGCCAAGGCCAATGGCGCACCTTCGCATACCTCGCTCGACCAGGAGGCGTACAATCGCCTGAACGGCGTGTCGCGCACTAGGTCCAGCTCGTCGCCGCCGACTTCGAGACAGAACACCATGACGGGCGAGCGGGTGGACGACAAGATGCTCGCGCAGGAGGCGAACGAATACCGTGCCGAGATGGAGCGGAAGCAGCGGGAGTACCTCGAGAAGAGGCGGCGCGTGGCTATGCAAGACGGCTCTGGGAACTCGGCCCAGGAGGGCGTGTCCACGCCCTACGGCATTCACGGCCGGACGGTTGATTTTGACCAGCCGCGACAATCGCCGTACGAGGACAAGAAGCCGGATATGCTGTTCCCCGTGCGGAAACCGCCAGCTCCCCCGAGCGACCCGTCGGCTACTCTGCTCAAGGCAAACTCTCTGAGCAGGAAGACGGGACGCTCCATGCGGTCATCAGCCGAAGGCGTTCCTGCCCCGCGACGACCCTCGACGCTCTTCGAAGACATGGAGCTTCCTGGCCAGAATCAGGACAAGAAGAAGAAGACAAACAGCCAACCTGCTGGCGGTATAGGCGCCGCCCTGGTGGGCATGGGCAGAGGTCTCGGTGCCGTCGGTGCCCACCCGCACCGGAGGTCCAAGTCGCCCAAACGGGTATCATCGCACTCGGCAATCAACAGCGAGTTCGTAGAGCAGCGAGGTAAGGGAGCAATGTCATCGGTTGACTTCGGCAGGTCCTGCTCGGATCGAGGCAGTCCGCGCTCGGCGTCGGGCTCACCTGGCTCTCTGACTTGGAGTCGTGGGAACCTGCCCTTCGTCGTGCCCGACTATTCTCCCGGCGGGACTCCGATGGCCCTGAACAGATCGCAGAATGGAATGGTCGCTAAATTGAATCACACAGTACACCGGGTGCCTTCTCGTGAGATCAGCCCCAGCTCCCTCAACCCGCCCAAGATGCCCCCACCAGAGCAAGCCCCGCCCCCTCGACGCAAGTCGCACGGCCCCGACTTTGACTTCCTCGACACGGACGTCAGCTTTGACAAGCCGCCTGCCCGGCGAGATGATTCTGGAGACGACTCGGACGACGGCCTGTTTGCCATTCCCATTGCTGGCCGCAAGCCCGTCATCAAGACGCGCATCTTTGACGGCGACGACTCGGATGACGAGGACGACAAACGGCCGAGCCTGACGGTGAACACGGCCAAGTCGAAGAAGAAGGTTTCCGTGTCCTTTAACTCGCCGAAATCGTTTGGCGACGGCGGCTCGGGCAAGACTCCTGAAGGCGAGGAGGACGAGGCGCTCATGAGCGCCCGGAGCGGTAAGAGTGCAAGGAGGACGCCCAACACGCCGGGCTCCGAGAGCTGGGAGTCGGAGGACAACAGCAAGCTGAGCCGGAGGAAATCGTTCGTCGAGAAGGACGTCTGGGCCAATCGTCCCACCACGGACGCCCTGATTAACAACCTCGACGACTTCTTCCCGAACTTGGATCTTGACCAGCCGGTGCTCGAGGAAGGCGCGGAAGAGCCCTCGCCCCCGTCCCCGATCGCCGAAGCGGAGGAGAAGGAGACGGCTCCGGGCCCGTCGTCGCAGCCGCAGTCGCCTCCCCCGAGCCTGCGCGTTGCCATGGCCGCTGGCAACCGGTCCTTCTACAACGACAGCGACACGCTGGGCTCGGACGAGTCCACTCTCAAGGCGCTCGAGCGTCCTGCATCGGTGGCATCCGTCGCCCAGCGAAGTGTCAGACGGTCGGGTGGTCTCGGCCGCATGAAGTCCATCCGTGAAGTCGCCCGCGGCGCGCACGAGGCCAACAAGAGGTTCACGACGACGACCACGGCACCCGGGCAGACGGGCCAGAACACGTCCGCCCTGATGAGGAGGAAGAGCACCAAGATGTTCAACGCCAACATCGTGCAGATCCGGCCCGATCAGCGGGGCAGCATGGTCATGCCGCAGATCCCGCAAGACACCCTGCCCAAGCGCCAGACGACCTTCCGCTGGTTCAAGGGTCAGCTCATTGGCAAGGGCACCTACGGACGCGTCTACCTCGGTATGAACGCCACCACAGGAGAGTTCCTGGCCGTGAAGGAAGTCGAGGTCAACCCCAAGGCGGCGCAGGGCGACAAGGCCAAGATGCGCGAGCTGGTCGCGGCGCTCGACCAGGAGATCGAAACCATGCAGCACCTCGACCACGTCAACATTGTGCAGTACCTGGGATGCGAGCGCAAGGAGACGTCGATCAGCATCTTCCTCGAGTACATTTCCGGTGGCAGCATCGGATCCTGTCTCCGCAAGCACGGCAAGTTTGAAGAGTCGGTCGTCTCCTCGCTCACGCGGCAGATGCTTTCGGGCCTGGCGTACCTCCACAGGGAGGGCATCCTGCATCGCGACCTGAAGGCCGACAACATCCTGCTGGACCTCGACGGCACGTGCAAGATTTCCGACTTTGGCATCTCCAAGAAGACGGACAACATCTACGGCAACGACAAGTCCAACTCGATGCAGGGATCCGTGTTCTGGATGGCGCCCGAGGTCATCCGCTCCGAGGGCAAGGGCTACAGCGCCAAGGTCGACATCTGGAGCTTGGGGTGCGTGGTGTTGGAGATGTTTGCCGGGCGACGCCCGTGGTCCAAGGAGGAGGCCGTGGGAGCCATCTACAAGATTGCCAACGGAGAGACGCCGCCCATCCCCGACGAGGTGCGGGAGACGATCAGTCCCCTGGCGATTGCGTTTATGCTGGACTGTTTCACTGTGTAAGTGCGGACTTTGGTGCTACCAAGACACGAGGCTAATATGTTCTTAGGAACCCGCTAGAGCGGCCCACGGCAGACGTCCTGCTCTCCCAGCACCCGTTCTGCGAGCTGGATCCCAACTACAACTTCTTCGACACGGGCCTGTACACCAAGATTCGCGGCAAGGACGTCTAGGGGACGATGCTGGAAGAAGGGGAAAATAGCACCCGATGGTGAAAAGACGGGGGGGTCAAGCATTTTTCAACGTCATTTCTTGGGGCGGAGATTTCTGGTCAAGGTTTATCTTCTCGTTGGATTGCAGCGATGGCGCATGGAGGGTTGGGCAGGCATTGGGAGCTTCGTCGTGTTTTTCTTGCGAAAGCGCGGGTTTTTGGGGCTCCGATTTGATGTGCTTTCTTCTTGGATACCTTGTGTAGGTTATGGTGGAGGCGGGGTGTGTAATTAGGAAGGGGAGATAATCACAAGGCGTTGAGCAAGTTTTTCGTGCAAAGGTTTGTGATGATGATGGTGGGTTGTCAAATCTCGCCCTAAGGGTTTGATTGTTATGAAGTGGTTTGAGCATGTTGTATTTCCTGTGAGATGGAAGCGGTTTGGGGAAGATATTGACGTGTTTCGTTCTGAGATGGCACGTCTATAGATGCGATGTTGAGACCGGGCGAAAAGGATGCACGATCTCTGCGCGGCCGGGACTCGGGTCCGCGTCGACGACTTACACCGAGACCGCGTAAGACCTGGGCCGGAGAGGACCGACCCCGTTTGTGCTGCGCGGTAAGAAGGGCACTATTTTGAGAAACCGGGACGGATTGGAAGATGCTTGGTAGCTTTGTGGACGATAAGATGGTAGCCTGCTGTTGAGGTTGACTCTTTGGAAGCCTTGTGTGTGTTATGGTAGTTATCAGGCCGAAGCAGCGTTTGGGCTGGGCATGGGACTTTTGAACTTTTTGGATGTACACATCTGCCAGTGAGGTTAAGATTGTGCTGTTGCTTGGTCTTGATTACTATTGTCTACAGTTTTAACTATGTCCATGACTGTCACTGTTGTCCGTCGTCGTCCGTCGTCATCATCATCGTCCGTCATCGCCGTTGTCCGTCATCGCAAGAGCCAAAAAAAACAAAAAAAAAACCAACTTGCTAAAAATGCCCGAAGGCCCCTTGCCTAAACGGCGGAATTCTCAACACCCCTCCAGTCCTCCCAAGCACACGCAACATCGTGTCCAAAAAACACGATAACACCAACGACACCACAACAGGTGAGCATAATGCCCAAAAGCAGCCCCTCGCCCCAACGGGCAAAAGCTCCACACAGGAGCACCACGACAGACGCACACAACCAGACAGGCGCGCCGATCCAGGCCACCCCTCGCTCCTATTTGAGGACTCGGCCCGTGCGGCTCTTAAAGGCTGCCGACTGAAGCACGGCCAGCCGGCCGGCTGCGACCACAGAGAGCACCGCCAAAGAAACCACCGCAAAGGAGAGCAGATGCTCCCCAGGGGCTGGGGACCCCTGGTTCTTGCTGGAGTCCTTTATAGTGGCGGCGATGGCGGCCATCGCGCCCGCCGCAGAGCACAGAACACCCCAGAAGCCAAGGAGGCTGGCTCGTTCAGCCTCGCTCATAGTGCCGTCGGGAAGGGGAGCGGGAGCAGCCGGTGGACCAGGCGGCAGTGCCGGTGGACTAGGCGGCGGCACACCAGACAGCGACGCGGAGGCTGGCGGCGCGGACGACGGCGGGCCAGGCGGCGGCAGACCAGGCGGCAGCGGAGCAGAGACCAGCGCGCCAGAGGCCAGCACAGACGGAGGGGCCAGAGAAGAAGGATGCAGCTCGTCGAGGAGCAGCGCACGAGAAGCCGGCCCGCGAGAGGCACGCGAGGGGGCTGCGTGCGAGAGCCGGGGGTGCCAGGGGGCGGCGCAGAAGGGACGGCCAGGCTAGTGGCAGTAGAAGAGCGGGCAATAGGGGCAGGGGCGGCGGTGTTGCTGTTGCTGTTGCTGTTGCTGTCACTGCCGCTGCTGTCCTCGTCCTCGTCCGTCATTGTCCTTGTTGTCGTTCGTCATCGTCGTCCGTCTTCGTCTTTGGTGTCGTCCTTCGTCGCTCTTGTTGTTGTCCGTCATCGTCCTTCCACTGCTGCTGCCGCAGGTGCTGGGGAGGGGCGAGGGAGAGATGGCCAGGCTGACGGCGGTGGAAGAGCTGGCGATAGGGACAGGGGTGTTGGTGATGGAATGGGGTTGGTGGTGATGGGATGGGGTTGGTGGTGCTGTTGCTGGCCTCGGCCTTCTCCTTTCCCTTTCCCTTGTGCGAAAGGAGAAGGACGTGGGATGGTGGGAGATGGTCGCCGAGGGGAATCCAGGCTCGATCTCGCCCTGCTCGCCTGGGTGGGCGACATGTAGCTTGGGCGGCTGCCAGAAGACAGAGAACCGGCACTCCGGGTACGGGTGAGCCGGGGGGGATCCTCAGTGAGGGAAAGGAATCGATTCATCTTAAAGAGAGAGATGGAAGAGCGATGTGATGGAGTGCGATGCGATACGATACGATGCGATGCGATATTGGTTAAAGGATGTTGGTTAAAGAATGTCTGTCTACCTAGACACATGAGGGGGGTTATATAGACTCCAGAGACACTAGCAGACGTCACAGATCACTCCAGACCTGTTCAGAAACATTGAGCATGCCGTGTGAGATGTGGAAGCTGCAAGCCCGGGTGTTGATGCGGGAAGGAGCCCTCCCGTCTCGGCCACTTCCAATTCTTCGTCAAGTCAACGTCAACTGGAATGCTCTTGCATGTACCCAGAAAAGGTACCTAGGAGAATCAGATTCTGGTACTCCGTGACGTCCAACTGTGTCTCTGATCTCTTACCCATGTGTGTGAACGAACCTCTTTCAACCAAACATCGCACCGCATTGCAGCAAAAGGCACTGGGCCACACCCCCATCGCGCCGTATTGCCGACAACGCCACAGCCAACCGGATCGCACCCTTACCGTAATACACACTGCCCAAACAACGGCCCACCTTCCATCCCATCTCAAGGACGAATCCGTCCACAAAAGCCCCTCTCCATCGAAACGACCTGGCTTCATGGCTCCAACGATATCGAGTAGTAAAAAGATGATGTTACTACAGCCTCTGGCCCCTCCGATCCCCTCTGCCTCAACTTTGAACGAGGAAGAAGAGACTCTGAATGATGACGAGGAGGTAGAGACTACCAAACAGTCCGATAACAACACCGGTACTGAAAGAGAAGTTACTAAAGAATCAGAGTCAAGTAAAGAATCGCTTGATGATAAAAGACCGCAAGAAGAAGATGATACAGACTCCAGTAAAGAGGAATTAACCGAGGAGGGTATTGAGAAAAGCTCGGAGGAAGAAGACGAGTCGGAGTCGAGCGAAGAGGACTCGGCTGAGGAAGGTGTTGAAAAAAAATGCTACAGAAGAACAGCCCAGAGAGGCTTGGAAACCTGGAAGTCAACGAAGCTATTCAAGAAAGGTCCGAAGAGACAATCGAACACAAAGAACCTACTACAGAGTCCAGCAAAGCACTTCTAGCTAAAGACGAAGCTACTAAAGAGTTCAGCAACAATAAGATCACTAAAGATACTGAGGAGTCTATTGAAGAGTCTGGCAGAGAAGATTTATCCATAGGTAGCTTCAAGGCCTCCGCTAATACCCGAGCCGCAAGCAAAAGATTTCTCGGAAAAGACGCGCATCCAGGTTCCTACGGACTATAACGACACACCCAAAATTCCATCTTATACACAGATGAAATGGTTGAGACCTGTCCTTCGACTCTCCCGCAAACTCAGCCCTAAGAAGGCCAACACGCCAAGAATTTTCAACGGCTGTCTGCTTTCAGGATTTGCCATTATCAAAGTTACTCCAGCCGAGATCATTTCAGTAGTGGCGAGTCACCTGGCTCTTGAGGACAGCGCGGCGCTAGCTTTAACGAGCAAAGCGATGCTCTTTAAGGTCGGTCGTCAAAGCTTCGTCGAGCTGAACCGCTGTGCTGCATCGAGGTTCAAGTTGCTGCTCCACCTCGAGAAGGAGATTTACGACATGAGGGAGATTCTGTGCCACACATGCCAGGTCTTCCACCCGCCAACATCCTCGAACCTGGAAGAAGGGAATGGCGGCATCCGACCGTGCGCAAGGCGATCGCTAAGCCAGCAAGACTGGAGCACATCATCTCCATACCTGCCAACCACCGTGCACTTCAACATGGTCAAGGCTGTCATGAGATCGTACAGATGCGGTCTCAATCTGTATGACACGAGACTTCTACCGTCAAACGTTCTCCACATCGACGAAGCCACGAATGCGAAAGCTCGGTACACGGCAACTTCCCTCATTGCTGACAATCAGCTGCTACTTCGGACGGTCGTCACGTTGCTACCATCTCCAGTTAGAGGAGAGGCTCGGAGTACCGCTCCAAATATGCTTCAACTTGTCAAAGAAAGGCCGGGCCTGAGAAATGTGTGTCCGCACATCGAGTGGTCCCGGGTGTACCCAAACATCTTGGACGATAAACCGCCCCCGCCGCCAACTGGCGAGCCATATCCAGATGCATGGAACCGGCGTACCAAGCCATTCCCGGCGCGTGGGTATCCAGAAAGCTGTAAGTACTGCTTGACGCTTTTTCACTTCAACTACAGGGACTTGAAAGTCGGTGGCGCTCGCGTCGTGTCGCTTGTGTCCTACAAGCTCCTCGGGAGAGGGGAGGACTTTAACGACCGGGTGTGGGTGCTTCACACCCAGGAAGCGGTCGAAGAGGAAAAGAGGAAGTTGAGGATCTCTTATTTGCAAATGCATCTGATAGATGCGTGGTGTCGCGAGAGACTAAAGTTGCCGGAATGTAGAGAACGAGGATCTAACCTAGACCCGTTTTGTTTCGAGGGTTTGGATACTATTGCTTTGTAAGTAGGGTGGTTGAAATCGAGCCTCAGCTCGGTAAAAGATCTACCAGGTCGTAATATCCTGTAGGTTTGCGCAAGCCGATGGACTGCCGGGCCAACTCTTCGGAGACGGTGTTCTCGAGCAGAATCATGGCATCATCGGCATATCCTCTCACTCCTGCGAAACGAGCAAAGTTGGCATGAAAGTCACCAAATGTCATCTTACCCATGCGTAGGCTATGTAGTCGTTTGCTGTGCGGTTTCTTCTGCTGCAGTTGCCACACATCTTCTGGAGAACTGCTAGAACCTACTCAGCTATCGGTAGCTACAGGGGTTTCTCGAGGTAGCACTAAGTATAGATCTGCTGATGGGCTGGTCTATTGGTTCGACTTGATATCTGAGAAGGTGTTTGAAAATTGATCAATGTATTGACCTGTCAACCTGCAACGCCGCGTTGCCATTGTTCATCCCTGTCGTCCCTGTCGTCCGTTATCGTCGTTGTGGAGTAAGATAGCTTATAAGAGCATGCTAGTTGACTTCCAGACGAAGAATTGGAAGTGGCTGAGAGGGCTTCTTCCGTCCCCAGAGCCTTGGATCTGGTGATAATGTGCAGGAGCTATATAATCAAAGCCTGAAGTGGAAAGGAACCTCCTGTTACCATTGAACACATTGGCCTTCGCAGTGGAAAGGGAAGCCTCCTCCAAGAAGCCTCCTCCAGGAAGCTCCGTATCAAAGAGCAGGTATATTGCTTCGAGGATCGCGTATGCAGTGGCGGTAGAGAACGAACATTGGCAGGGAATCGGTCGTGGGAAGGGGTGCCTAGCAGATATCCGGGGTAAGTGACGGCTAAAGCAACTCGCAGCAAGATCAAAACCGACAATCGTGGGCTATTACGGGTCGATGTTCCGTCTGAATGTAACAAATGGACTTGCCTCGGATCGTGAACGTCGTCGTGGTCGATCGAATTCGGAGGATCGGCGCTCTGGGTTGGGGCACGATGGCAGGGGCACGCGGCGGTCTAAAGGAGGATAGCGCCTGCAGATGTTAGCTTGCCTAGCAATGGAAGCGAGGGCAGCTTGACACGCGAACCGTTGATCCTCGGCCTGTTGTCGTGGTGTTTTTCCTGAGATGGTCGTGTTGTGCAACGTTCGACGATACAGGTGTGTCAAGAAGGGGACTATTATTTCACACCCCCCAAGCTGAATATCCCACCTCCCACAAGCAGCAGTAACAACGACGACGACGGCGACGATGACGGACGACGACGACGATGACGGACGGCAGTGGCAGTGACGGACGATAGGGAGACTAGGAAATGATAGTAACAAAAGCAAATAGCACCACAAGAATAATGAAATAGTTGTGGACTGGAATGCATAAATGGCTAGAGGGAATGTGATCTACTCAGTTTACCTAAAAATGTGGAATAAAAGGCCCAGTCAAAAAGTACTAACCTGATGGAAAAGCGCCACGATGTTAACGTCGAACCCGGTAAGTCGGTTTACCATGCTACATAGACTCTCCGAGTCAGACTTCATCCTGCGAACAATCTTGCACACATACAATACATCAGCCGTCACATGATGAGGGTCTTCCATGGATATAAGGTATAACAGCCTATAGATACCGCCTTGTGCCCAGGTGTCGTTCTCTACCTCGCCAGACAAGCAACACCAACAACCTAACAACCTTACCCCAGAACGACCATTTACCTTTGACTATCCATCCTTAAGATGTCTTCTAACCCAATCCCATGCCGCTTCTACCACCTTGTCAAAGATGGCATCGGCATTAAGATCTGGCCGGACATCCGCGATGCCAATAACCCTGACAAAGTTCTCTGGGAAGGCAGAAACCACGATGGATATGGTCTGAACATCAGTAAGCGCTCCGTCATGCCCTGCCTTCGCAGCCATATCGTGATGAGCTAACCAAGGCTACAGACGGAGAAGTAACTGTTGATCTCAACGTTGTTGCTATGCCCGCTGGCACCCAGTTCATCCTATCGGAGAATACCCTCTTCGGTACCGACATGTGGGAGACTGGCCAGGTCTTCTCCTACGATCCGAAGTCAACCGTCACGGCCAACGCAGTACGAAGGGGCGCGGTTGATAATGGAGAACTCCAGTACACAGGCTTGGCTTAGTCAGATCCTGTACTGTCCATGTAGTCTCTACCAGAAATCGTGCTGTTTTGGGGCTCAGCTTCAGCGATCGGACAACAGGCATCCAAGGACTCTCGGTACGAGCCAACCTGTGTAGGGCTGTCATGTAAGGAATAGCAGGACTTTTAGAGGGGGGGGTGGCCAGCAACCGAGATCGTCCAATACAACTGTATCACTTTGGAAATCAATGGTGTTATGTGATGTGTATGGATTTCTGTTAAAAAACTCCGTAACTTCTTGATTTCCTGTCTAGATCAGGGATAATACAGACATCTTACTTGCTAGTGAAGTCAAAGACAGAATAACGGCAATCGCTCTATTTTCCTCGTGAGTAATCGGTGATCTATAGAGCAGGGGAGGACGAGAGTAACCTTGTGTGCACACACGGCTCGGGACGGAGAACCGAAAGCTTCGTGTACTCCACAGTCAATCTGCATGCATTGAGGAAAGCGTATCAAGACCAAAACCAGTCTCGTGAGTTTGCTTGATTTGCACACTGTACTAGAAGCTACAGACCTGTCCGGTCGTGGCTGGCTGACAGTCGAGATAGTGTTCAGAAATCAGTGCTCGCAGCAAAGGAGCTCAATGTGGAGCCGATGTCTCGATAGTCGCGTGATATCTTCGGCAGGCGTCTCGGAGCGGATTTCGACCATTTTTAGCATGCAGTGGCTGTGAAACATGAACATAGGCACGTACCATATCCGTAGATCAACTGTTATAGTTGCTGTGGGACTGAACGTTCTAGATAGGCCTGTC
Organism: Colletotrichum sojae; assembly: GCA_014235955.1. Taxonomy (NCBI): domain Eukaryota; kingdom Fungi; phylum Ascomycota; class Sordariomycetes; order Glomerellales; family Glomerellaceae; genus Colletotrichum; species Colletotrichum sojae. The sequence goes on along the minus strand of WIGN01000101.1, from coordinate 1,850 downwards.
TTACTTCACATGAGGATGAGCTACCACGTGGCTACCTGATGGGCTTGTTAGAGCTGGCTAACCCGTGTTTAGAAGTTCACGCTAGAAACGGCAGACCGGTTGCTCCCGCATCAGACATCAGTCGACAGGGGCATCTCGGTAAAAAGATGACGGTGTCTGAGTAGCTGAACGGCAATTGATATTGCACCGTACGACTGAGGGCCGATTGCCTGCCAGATATGCTGTCACATGCTTTTGGCAATCGTCTTTTCCCCCTCTTGGTTGATTTCAGGACTAGCCGCCTCACGTTTGCAAGTTCTTGTCGGCCGAGGCCTCGAGGGCGCATTCCACATTATAACATCGCTTAGAATTCCCGTACAAGACTCGTCATCCTTTGGCTTTTGCCAAGATCAACGGGTGGAAGGAAACCTGCCGTTCCCGATGATTGCTAATGATCACACTAGAACCTGTTTCTTGTTCAGCTAGCCACGCGGAAGTAGCATGCAACCTGTTAGCTTCGAATGTTGAAAGGCGGCAACGCTTTTACCCCGCCACTAAACATCAGCCAAAGAGCCAACTGCTCTCAATGAAAAGTTGCTATGAAGCGCACTTGCCACGCCAGATGAGCGCGATACACCATTTGACATTACAGACCCTTGTGGGTTATAAACTCTCGAAGAGACGTGATACCTAATCAGCTTACGTGAGGACAAGGCCGACGTATTCTTGTTGAAAGGTCCGAGTCTGGGTCATCTGCTGCTGGATTAGTCCCCCTGTTGATGTAATTCTATGTTTTGATTGGCGTATTCGGCTAAATGCGAGAAGAGACAGAGCGCTAGGTGTCAGAGCCTGAGATAGCCTGTTGTAGAAAGTCTTCCCCGCGCTTGGAAAATGTGTTTTCGAACCCGGATGCTCGCTATTGGTGTTCGGTTGTGTGATACGGCCGTTACTCTGGAGGTCCCGCCCATTCGCCGTGTGCAACCTTTGAACTAGTGCGAGATGGCTATTTCGTCGCTTGCGGCGTCGGACTAGAAAGGTTTAGGTGAGAGGAAAAACTGAACTAGAATGTAAAAGGTCATGATGATGTCTCTGGAAACACTGTCACTGGTTGAGTTTGGTCAAGGGCTTGAAGAAGCGTCGGGAGCTTGTAAGTAAGATAACAGAACGGAAATAACATGACCGTAATTGCTGGCAGAGCAAGACGCCTCTAGCGCCTTAATGCGTGCTCAGCTCGCGATATAACTTCCAATTTCGGCATTTACATTATGTTCCTCAGAGCCAGGTAAACGTGTTAGCCCTCAGAGGTCCTTTTCCAAAGCCGCTGCGAGGCCTCGCACACATAAAGCCGAGCGATTCCCATGATCCTACGTTTAGTTCTACAAGCTGCAAGTACCACTTCGAATCGTTCCACATATCAAACGCACTCATCCACATCACTTCTTCGCCATGGCAGCTTTGCACTTTCTGCTGCTCACCTCCCTCTGTGCACTTGCTCAGGGCATTTATGTCATTGTCTACGAAACTTCAACGACCTGCACAAACGGTCTTTCCGAAAACCACGTCATCAACCCACCCAACTGCGTTGCTCTTCAAGACAACATGCTATGGAGCTCAGCCAAAATCGCCGGTCTTCAGCCTGCTCCTCTGAAACTGCGCGTCTGGACTTACGCGGGGGCTAATCGGTGTGAAACTCCCGAAGGTACTGGGGACTTCTGGAACAGCTGCGTCACAACAACCTTCTAGGAAAGAATCATCAGTGGTCTAGGTAACGTACATGCATAGCGAGTCGCGCATCATAGCGAGTCGCGCACTTTTACTTCTTTCCACACTCTTCACCTTTACATCAACTTTCCTCCACATACAACCATGAG
>WIGN01000100.1:53271-121217 GCA_014235955.1 Colletotrichum sojae | reverse complement strand
AAATTACTTAAAAAGGGCGTTTTTGGTGCGATAAGAAACGTCCGGCTGACTGATATGTCCGGCTGACTGGTGAACCAAGTTACTAGTTATAGATATTATTATAGTTAGTTATAACTAACTAGTTATAGTAATTAGTTATATTAATATATTCGCTATACTATTCGTTAAGTAGGGTTCACTATATATCTTTTAGTAGCTAACAAGGCAAGTTTTTCATGGCTCTATCTGCTGGAGCCGTCCATACCAGAAAAAGCTAGCGTTCTGCCGAATACAAAACCGGGGTATGCCGAATACAACGCCTCCCCGGACCAGGATATCGCTGCTCCCGCCTCAGCCTGATCGCCAGGACCGGCCCATCTGTCAAGAGCCCGACATGAGAACAAGCTCGCCTTTCCGGCTCATCAGATGCACATCCTGCCGCTCTGCCTTTTGCCTTCCGAATCCTTCACCCCGTGTCCCGCCATCGTCCAATCCCTCCATTGTTTAGGACACGCTTGGTACGCCGCTTATGATTGGGCTGGCCCGCCATCCTCGGGGACCCTGGAAAGAAACAGGACATCATCCGGACCGACCACGAGCTGCTCCCGCAGGTTGTGACCTCCCACACCATCATGAGACACAGCCTGCCTGTCTGCACCTCCTGCGTGCTGTTAATCTCGCCCTTTCATTGGCCCGCAGCAGCTACATGCCCTTCAGCCTATCTGCGGCCGCCATCCTCAAACCGGCCCCCAACGTCAGCGACGGGCTGCCTCGCCAGCCGTAGCTCGCCGTCGCCTGCTCTACCGCCGTCGCCAGGCACCGGCTAACGGTCCGGGTATCGTGAATCAAGGATGCGGCTCTAGGTTTCCTCGATCAACCCGGCTGACTACACAGCTAGCGCTCTGTTGGCGCGGGAGCTCCCTCTGCTATTCGACCAATTCTCCCAGGAGTCAGGCATCGTGGAGGAGGGAAAACTGAAACTAGAGGCCCCGAATCGTTGGTATTCAGGGGCCAAGTACCGCCACTGGAGCCTGCTCGCCGCTTTGTGGCGATAGTAACAGACCGACCTGCATCACCTTCGCGCCCAACGACTCCAAAGAACGCTGCTACACTTTCACCGCCGTCGACGAAAATACGACCTGGCACTCATGGAATCTTTCATGTTCGTCATTATTCAATAAATCGTTTAGCCCTGGCCCGCAGCTCTCTACCGTCTCGCCGCTTGCGCCTCCCTCCAGCCCCCGATACTCCGCCTTGCGCCGTTCTGCCCGGTGGCGTCCATTTCTCTCCAGTGCCCCTCGCCGAGAAGCTCGTATCTGTCACTCACGGTGTTGAGCTCTTGTGGGGGGACTGTATCTACCGCGTGTGCCTCCACCAACTGCGTTCCGAACTTCTCGTTCGGCCCCTCCAAGGCCGACACCGGCGTGCCAGCTCCGTATACGCCGGCTCCAGGTACGCCAGCTCCGTTTTCGCTGTTTCCAAAAGACGTCTGCCGAGTGAAGGCTTCGATTTCCTTTAGGCGAGCCTCCTCCGCTGCCACCTGCTGCCGCCGTCTTCGAATGAAAAACATGATGCCGATGCCGGCGAGAGCAATGACTCCAACGCCAACTCCCACGGCGATTCCGGCCTTGGCTCCGACTGACAAGACCATCGGCTGGGCGGTTGCGGTTGCGGTTGCTGATGGCCCCGAAGACGCAGACTCGTTCGGGTCTTCGGCGGCTGGCTGGGTCGTATTGGAGCTCTGGATCACATTTGCTTGGGCCCAGAGCCCATCGCTGCCATGGTGAAGCTGCACGGTGCTGCCGTTCGAAGTATAGTACAGCCAGATTTCATTCGTGGCGAAATTGTTCACTGCTGCCAGTGGGCCGCCGGCTTCGTCAGGCGCCGGCCAGAGGCGCTGATCCTGGTCTGGCATCACCGTCCACTGCCAGGCGATGTTCGAGATTTGGTGGAGCTTGGAATCAGTTCCCAGGTAAAAGATGCTTCTGACGTAGGAACTGTCAACCGATGCCGCGATGTTCGTCATATTGCCAGACCACGCCGGCAGGGTGAAGTTCGGCGCCTGCGAGGAATCCAACAAAATATCGGCCGTGTCGGTCTCGTTTGTCAACGAACTGTTTGCGAGAGGTTGCGGCAGCGTGGCTTTGCTCCAGTTAGCATCTCGACACGCACAATGCAAGACCGGATTAGGGGGCACGAACCAAGGCGCCAAGTGTTGTCCTTGTAATACCTTGAGATTTCGAGGTTCTGGGCATCTTTGGGGAATACGACCGACATATTCATCTGGCCTGAGTGCAGAGACGACAAAACCATTGTCGGCACCTCCTCTTGAGATATGCGGCCAACCAACTCCCAGTCCGTCTTCGTCGTGTACGACAAGGCGCTGACTCGCTTGTCCTCGTCGTGAAAGAATAGGCGATACCCATTGTCTGCGCCCAGGAGCTCGACGGCGAGACCGGTTTCGGGGTGGATGGAGGTGAGCTTCGCCGTGGCAGAGATATCAAATTCGCCTTTCACGGTGTACAGGCCCGTTTCCATGTTGCACTCGAAGTATCCGTTCGCGATGGTACCGTCCTGAGTTTGGTAGAAAATCGAAGCCTGGAGAGGACGTCAGCCGCGATCACAGTAGGGCCCAGTGCGTCGGACGCACGATAGTATGCTTCTTTTCCACGTCATACCAGCCGGCACCGGCAACCGCCGTGCCATTTCGAGGCAATTTGCGTAGTTTGAAGGCGTTGCTCCCATCGGTGGGGAAGATGGGTGTGGAATTGCTGTGGCAGGCGCTATACAGGATCTTGCCCGTGGTGGCATCTTGTTTCGCAAAGTGAGGGCTTAACTCGGTCCACCATGCCGTCAGACCCGACGCCGGGGAGAGCAGGGCTGTCATCGCTAGGATGGCCTTCGATATAGATGGGACCATGGCTGCGGTTCGTGGAGGTAGGCGGCGAAGCACGCGAAGGACGGCAACTGCTTGGGAGCGTCGAGCAACTGCCAGACGGGATCTGCTCTAGCAAGCGCGTGTTGACCTCACGAGGGGGGCTCCCAGGATTCCTTCAATCGAAGAGGCAACAGTCACCACGGGGTTTCGACGAACGAGCTGGTAGGAGACAAAAGGAGCAAATGACCGGCGAAACCGGGGACGACTGGGTTTATCAATATTTCGGCGGGGTTGCAGTCGACCGACGTCCAGGGTCCAAACACCGAAGGCGATCTCTGCCTATTCAATATTGCATCCCCCACGCCCAACTCGGGAACCTCAACCGCAGTCTTGACTTGCAGCACGACTCTACACCACTACTGCCGCCGGCTAACTCCCGGAAGGCCCAGAAGGCGAAGCGTCGTTAGCCTACTTGTGGATGGGCCCCATTGAACCGACCGCTCGTCGGCCAAATGCGTACCTCAGCCCGGTCATGGCAACCCACCCTTGTCGCTGACACAGCAAACGGCCCCCCAAATGACGAGCCAGTTCATTTTGTAGTCGTTCTGGTGCTGGAAATCATTGGCTCAGTGATCACCGCTTATGACGAGAAAAAGATGACAAACGGGCCCAGGGTGTCCGTCAGGTCGAGTGTTGCGAGATTGGCTGCCAGCCAGGCCGGATCAGCGACAGTCTTCGCATGGATGTGCCCCGGCACTACGGGTGTGGCGTTCTTGGGCTCCTTGGTAGGGCTATCCATCCGCGAGCCTACTTCTCCAATAAGACGCCAATTTCCCGCGAAATCTGATGGTGGCCATCTGTTCAAGCTCAGGGGCTGAAATGCGGCTGGGTTGCTCGTTGCAACCTTCCAGTCTCACCTCCTGCAGTTCATCTCAGCTCATTTCTTGCTCGTTTGATATCTTGGACCGGACAGCAGTGCCTCGACTTTCTTTCGTCTAAAGTCCTTTCGTCTAAAGACGGCCAGACTCCACGGCTGAAGCGGAGGAAAGAAAGAGCGTGTCAGGGTCTCTATCAAGGCCCATCACAACAAGTCCGAGCCTGCCTTTGCAGACTCCTCGAGTTCTCCCCAACCTCCCTCGTGATGGATGACATGGGTTGTCAACCGGGGAGCCGGGCCCAGAATGGCCTTTTTTCGCTTGTTTTCACTGCATGCGTCCTTCGAGGGCGGGATCAGGACAGCGCTGCGACTCTAACCCGCAAATCTTTGCCAGAGACCACTCTAAAATGGTGCCTTGGGAAAAGGCGCTTTGGTGCTTACTGAGAGCCAGACCCCCACACCCACACCCCGACAGGGATCAACGGTTCAAACCACGAACCATCGATCAGTTGGTGTTCTGCTTTCTCTCCCAACCCGCAAGAGATATCGACGATGGAAGATCTTTTGTCGTTTGGAGCCGTCTCTACAGCCGCGAGGACAGACTAGCCGCGATCAACTGTGCCCTTTGGCTGCGTCGTTGCCCATACGAGGACGATCGATCCTTCAGCCTCGTCTTGAGTAATCAACCCAAGCGCCCGCCCCCGAGCGTCTGTTTTACCTCAGCCGCTTCGTTTCTGCAATTGTTACGTGATTCACCGCAAGAGGGAGGGATGAAGACTGGGTCGCCTTCAAGGGACAAGCTTCTCTGGCCCCTACCCCGTCTTCACCCCAGCCTACCCGGATCCAAAGCTTTCCGGAGCCAGCCGGGGAGGGCAAACCTCAACCCCGGTCGTCATGTGTCCTTGGTCTGCAGAATACACTGCTGACATCAGCGCGGCATCTTACACGGCACTCGACGAGGTTGTTTCTCTTGTTCTCATCAGTCTGACTCTGCAAAGCCTGCGCGTGCCATTGGCAGTGAGAGCACAGAGCCAGAGCCGAAGTGAGAGCTCGGACAACCCGGCTGCGACGCTCCAGTAGGCTATCTATCGATGATCTGACGACGTATCCCACGTGTCCAATGCCAGGACCTAGCTGAAAAAGCCAAAGTAGAAAAAACTCCCGGCTGCCTCTTCCCAGCTTGCTTGCGGGGATCCCGAGTCCACTCCTCAAGGACAGCCTTGTAAGAGAATGTTATCGTCAATACTGCAGCAGCTGCAAGAGCGCGCAAGCAGCACCAACACCTACGACGAGGGGGGATGGGATTTCGTCCAACTCTAGTGGACGGACTAATTCAAAAGTCGAGAGAGAGAGTGACGGTTGACCACCCCCCCCCCCCATCCGAACAGGCTTGTCTAGTCTAGCCCGGGGACCCCGGATAGTTCAAACAGTCTTTCTTGCTTGTAAGTTGCCCCCGGAGAGCTGGCCGCACGCGGGACGGAAGGTCTCCGAAGAGGGAAGGACCGAATTGAATGCCAGAAACCCCCTCCCCTCTCCTCGTCTAGTGTCTCTAGATAGTACCAGGTCCTTGGTTGATTACTTACCTGGCCCCAGGGATCAAGGTCCTTTTGTGCAGGCAGGGGGGTGGATGTGATGGACTCGAGACGGGCCCCAGGTAGGTTATCAGAGGGCTAGTGTAGAGCTCGCGCGGGCGCAAAAAGAGCAAGGAAGCAACGTAAGCATACGCGTCTAAAGCGACGACGGTGCCCTGCGCGCGCCCGTTTTCGGGTTCGAACCTCGCGGTAACATCACACCGGAGGGAGGAGGCGAGAGAGGTTTCAGAGTAACGAAATGCATTTAATCAAGTTCCCTAGGTAATTCATGGCCTAACCCCGACGCGCCCGTCAAAAAGAAAGAACACCAATCCAATTGCTCCCCATGTTTTCCCTTGCATCGAACCTCCTCGTCCACTATCCTCGTTCTTGTTCGTCTCATGAATCAAACTCGAGGCCTCTCTTCACGTCCTTCGCCCGCAGTCCGGTAAGGCTCTCCTCCGGCTTGTGGTGGGCGGGTCTGCCCGAGAGCATGTTGACCGTCTCCATCATGTGCGCCCAGTGGGCCGTCTTGGGCCGGCGGTTCTTCCAGTCCGTGTCCTGCTCCTCGAGCTCGATGATGGGCGTGAAGACGACGCTGGCGCCCTTGATTCCGATGACGGAGGCGCTCATGCCGTCCTTCTTGCACCTGTTGTGCGACTTGGGCCTGAACTCCTCGAGGTGCTGCATGCACTTGATGGCCAGTCTGACGGCACGGCACCTGTCCATGGGCGAGGGAACGCCGCCCTGCTGGACGTGGCCGGGGATGCTGTCGCGGGACTCGAACCTGCCGCGGGCCTCCTTGCGGATGATGTCGGCAATGAGCTTGGCGTTGAAGACGTCGTCGGCCTTTTCGTTAATCAGGATCAAACGACCAGAAGACGACTGGCCCTTGTCGTGCGTGAAGACCTCGCGGAGGTGGCGGACGTCTGCGGCCAGCATCTCCAGGTCCATGCCCTCCTCTGGCGTGTAGACAGCGCTGGCGCCCACACTCAGGCCGGCCAGCGTGGCAATGTAGCCGGACTTGCCGCCCTGAGTCTCGACGACGAAGACACGCCGGCGAGTGGCGGAGGCCGACTGCTTAATCTTGTCACAGTACTGCACCAGCTCGTTCAAGCAGGTGTCGGATCCGAGGGAGTATTCGGAGCCGGGGACGTTGTTGGAGATGGTGGCGGGCAGGAGCACCATGGGAATGCACAGGGAGGGGTACGTGTCCCGCGCCTTTCGCAGTTGAGAGACGGCGTGGTAGGCCTCGAAGCCACCAACGAGGAAAAGACCGTCGAACTCGTACTTCTCGATGAGGTTCGCAATAAGCTCCATGCCGGACTCGGACGGAAGCTCTCGGTTGGTGCCGATCTCGGATCCTCCCTTGGAGGCCCAGCCGTCGACCTCGAGCCAGTCGAAAGGTCGCACCGCACCGAGGGGCTTATCGCCGTGGTGTCTCGCGAAACCAGCAAAACCGTTGTGGATCGCGACGGGCTCGTGGCCGCGGGACAGACAGTACGCAACACCAGCGCGCACAGCAGCGTTCATACCACCGGCCGGCGCTCCGACGTTGATGAAACCAATCTTCATTCTCTGTTACGTTGTCAGCACGTTTCCCCCACCAGCAGGCCATGCGCAGCACTCGCCTCCTTCTCGGGAAGGTGATGGTCGTCGACTCTAACGTTCGTGGTCAGGTTGTACGAGCTCAACATCTCGGAAAACTCGGCGTCACGAAGAGACATGGCCTTCTCGAAGTCCTTCTCCTCAACAGCCTTCGCGACAGTCTTTGTGTCTTGAACGGCTTTCATGAGGGGTCTGCGGATGATCTGGTTCTCGGTAATGGCGATGAAGCAGGTCTCGGTCTCGGGGGTGGCCTCGAGGACGGCCCTGACAGCCTCAACACCCTGCAGGGTCGCCAGCATTCTGTCGTACGCGACGGCGGTACCGCCACGCTGGACATGGCCAAGCGTTGTGACACGGGTATCCAGGGCAAGACCGTCCTTGTCGGCGAGCAGATCCTTTACCATCTCTGCGGTGATCTTCTTGCCATTGGCATCTTTGGCACCCTCTGCAATGATGACAATCGTCTTGCGCTTTCCGTAGCTTCGGTGCTGGATCTTGTCAGCCATGTTTGTCTCGCTAGGGGTCTGCCGATGATTTATCTCACCCTCTTCACAATGTCGCACATCTGCTCTTCCCAGTTCTCTTCCCTGGGCTTCTCGGGGATGAAGATGAAATCGGCACCCGTCGCAACACCGGCCATCAGAGCCAGCCAGCCACAATGCCTGCCCATGACCTCGATGACGAAGGCGCGGGAGTGGGAAGAGGCGGTGGCCTCGATGTAGTCGACCATCTCGCAGATGCGCTCGAGGGCCGAGTAGCAGCCAATGGTGGCATCGGTGCCGGACATGTCGTTGTCGATGGAGCCGACCAAACCGACAATGTTGAGGTGCTTGTAGGGCTCGACCTGCTCGGCCTTGAGCTGGCCGGAGGAGACGAGCTCCTCGACCAGGGAGGGCCACTCGGCGCGGAACTTGTCGGCACCGGTCAGGGAGCCATCACCACCGCAGATGATGAGGGCGTCGATTCCGTGGAGGATCATGTTCTTGGCGGCGGTCACGCGGCCGGGGCGTTCGTAGAAGGCCATGCAGCGACGGGTTCCAATGAGGGTGCCGCCCTGTCCGAGGTAGTTGCGCACATCTCCCCACGAGGCCTTGCGGATCTGGTCGCCGCCCTGCACCAGGCCCTCGTAACCATCGTAGACGCAGTAGGGATCGCAGCCCATGTGGAGGGCCGTCCGGACGACGGCACGCACAACGCCGTTCATGCCCGGGGAGTCACCTCCCGAGGTCATGATGGCGATCTTCTTCTTGACGGCCATGACTGCGGACGGAATATGGCGGGACGGTGTTCGTGGACTGTCGTCGGGTCCTCGGTGTCAACGAGGCGAGACGAGGGGAGGGTGGGAGGAAGGCCCTTTAGGAGGAGAAAGGTCAGTTAGTGGCAGGTCGGGATAGAGAGATGAACGGATGGATGTTCAGCGAAGCCAAGCCCAGGGCCGGATGATGATATGCAAAGGGATGATCGTACGAGTCGGCCGGCCGTGCGCAAAAACAGGGGAACGGTCGAGGGGAAGGGAGGGAGGAGTGCGTGTCAGAAAGATCATGAACTTGTCTCCCAAGGCTAAGGCGAAGGAAGCAGACGCGCCAAGTTCTTGGAAGCTGCGAGGTGGTTGGAAGCTTGGACGGGGCGTGGGAACTGGGCCAAGGGAAGCTGCGAGACAGATGGAGGAGATATGCGCGCGTAGGTACTTACTGGCCGGGGCTATGGACCTATCTGGCTTTGGCTGCGGCTGTGGCTTGGGAGGGCGACGGGTAGGCAGTATTGAGGGTGAAAAAGAATTCGACGAACGTAGCGTCCGTCTCGTCTCGAGTGCCAGATAATAATAGCGCGCGCGCCGTAGGTCTTGTGTGTGTTTTATGGCGGGGTTAACAAACAGGCCGTTCTCACGCAGAGTCGCATTAGCAGGTCTCCAACTGCAGAAGGGAGGGGGGGAATAGACAGGACGGTCCCAGTGCAGAAGCCGAAGAGTCAATCAACCCCTCCCCTCCCCGTCCCCAACAGAGCCCGGCGGCGCCAGTGCAGCGCAGTGACGTGTAGTGGGTTGGGGAGCTCTTATCGCTTATCGTGGCGCGGGGGAGCTCCGGCCATCGCGGGCAACCCAGCAAAAAAAAGACTGTCGAGGCCGATGACACCGCACCTATGAAAACCTCTTACGTCGCTGAATCAGGTACGGGCGATTACAGTGGGTTGCTTTTTTACTGGGCATTGTTGGTGTTGCAAAAGGATTTCTACACTCTATAGGTGCACAACTGGACTTCCGGAGGGTTGTCTCGCAGGGCATCGTGTGGCATCCCCTCGCTGATGACGATGCTTCTGCTGCTGTTGCTGTTGCTGATACTGCACTGCGTTAATCGCTCATTTCACCAATCAATGTGTCAACCAGTCTCCCGTCGCATCCATTGGTGGTGAGGGAAATAAATTGGCGACCCAAGCAATGGATTGGTTTTTTTTCTCGCTCTAACTCGAATGAATGAGGGGTTTACTACCACAAACAAGGTTCTCTCGGTTCTTGCGATTCTCGGGCTTATTCTGGGCTTTCTTCCACTGTTATCCACCAGCGCTTCCAGGTCCAGACTTCCAGTGGTTGTCACTGACCTCGACTGCCCCTCCATCAAGCTCCAGTGCGGGGCTGGTGAACGGGCCATTCCCAGGGTTCAACATGCGGAAGCTGCTTTCCTTTGTTTTTCTGTTTGGTTTTTTTTTTTTTTTTTTTTTGCTGAGAGGCTCCGCGACCGTTGGAGGGGTCATCCACGTTCATTAGGCGCCGTCGCCCTAGACCTGCTCCTAGATATCTTACCTAAAGCATTTATTTACACAGGTACTTACACTAGACTAGATACTAGTAGTGTGCAAGGGCAATCAACAACATTCCACTGTGTTTGGGCCAAAGGGCGTCTTTTCCCTCTCTAGAATGACATGTCTCTCTCAACCAGATCACGCTGCCCGGGGCTCTCCAGATATCCGTGGATAGGCATCGATTGCCGGCAATCGCTGAGCTCCGACGCCGCAGAAGAGACAAATTAGTGACGGTGGAGAGCCAGCCGCTGGCAGGGAGGGATGCAGGGATAACCCTCCGAGATGGGAGCGAAAACTCAGCGACGAGACGATGGCATCGACCGACAACTTTGACCACTCACTCCCATCTTTCTTTCTTCAGCGAGGTGAAGTTTTGACCACATGATATGTTATGATAGCCAGTTAGCACCATCCATCCACCATTCTCCCAATTTGACCCTGAATTTTCAGCTTGGCCGACAACCGCTGTCGCGACGCCTTCACCCACCCCGGCCGAGGCCGAGTGAGTGGCGCCGAGATTTGCCTTGATGTTAGAGTACCTGATGATTTATTACCGCCTTAATGAACGAAAAAAAGAGGCATTGTGGCGGGCCGGTGGTGGCGCTTCCGTCCTTGATCTTATCGATGTGCTCGTGGCTGTCCTGGATACCAAGGTCAGCTACCTAGGTACCTCGACGATTGGCCAAAGGTCTGGTGGAGCTAAGACCAGCTCGACCAGCAGCCAATCCGTAGCAACGTCCAACCTGCATCCACAGCCTCGTCCACCAGCCTTACGACAACTACGCAGATCATCGCAACCACCACCGGCATTGCAGGCCTGCCGTATAACTTCCGACAATACTATCACTAATACATCTAATACATCTTCATTGCGATAAAACGGCAGAATCTCACCCAAAATGGCGCCGGGCAGCACCATGCCTTTCACTTCCCTCCGACCGACCCCGATGGGCAGTCGCAAGCCCAAGAACCTCGGCGAGTTCATCGCCCGCGTACAAGCGGAGCGCGGCTTCCGCAACGTTACCGAAGAAGGCTTGAGGAAAGAGATTGAGGACCGGAAAAATGGCGTTGTCAATGTGAAGGAGGAAGACACCCCCATGGCTGACGCCAACGACAACGAGGAAGACCCGCCCGATGCCAACGCTGCCCGCATGGAGGTGCTCAAGAGCATTGAGTCGGTATATCTCGTGTCCCTCTGCAGTGAAAATGCGCTAACTGCCGAAATCTAGCCTCGCACACAACACCGCCCTGATGACCCTCGACTTCATATCGCTGCTGCTTTCGAAAGAAACCCCTGCCCAGGCAGGCGTAACCCTCACACAACAACTGCGAGAATGGACCGGGATCGGCACCCTAGGGATCGCGAAGCGCGAGGATAACGACGAGCAGCGACAGAGAGATGCGGAGAAGGCCAAGGACAATCGCGATATCTCGTTAGGCTGGGCGTTGGGTGACATCAACGCGACCAAGGAGTCGGCCGACAAGGCCGCGAGCCACCTGAGCAAGGAGATTGAGCGCGAGGAGAAGTACTGGGGCGAAGTACTGGCCGTACACCAGGCTGGATGGTCCATGTGCCGACTGCCGGCCGAGAGACACACTCTCGGCGTCAGGTTCGGCTTCTCGGAAGGTATGCCCATCTATTACGCCTCTTCCTCCCGTCTATGAGGCTGACCGTCATAGCGTCACCCGAGTTCAGGAATAGCAGTCTCGCGCCTCTGCGGCGAGACGACGATGGCTCGGCGCTTCTACAACCCGGAAGAGCCGGCGCAGGCTGCCAGCGTCTCGGTATTACCGTCAGCAGATCGGGCGAGCACACCGGCCGCCTTGCCATCGGCGCATCCGTTCCGGAGACCGCCCTTCTGCAAGACCGCGTCCTCGAAGCCCGAAACACCATCTTCGCACAAGAGCTATGGCACGAGCTCCACCGCGAAGCTCACGCTCTTGCCTCGTACGGCGTCCGCGCAAACAACTCAGCCATCACATTCACCCCTGCCTCGGGGCCGAGCCTTACCCTCGAGCTTGAGACGTTGGGAGATAGCGCCAGCACGATAGGGGACCACCCAGACAATAAAATCGCCGAAGCAACACACCTTGGGCTGCACATATTCCTCAGTCACGCCCATCGCTTGAACGAGCTGCAGCGAGCACGCCCAGCACCCCCTCACCTGCGTCGGCAGCAAACCCAGAATCAGTACCACCTCCTGCGACCCATCATCGCCAAGATACTCCACGACCGCTCAATAGAGCAAGTAACGCGCCTCGCCGGTGATCTCACCCGCATCCTCCGCGAAGCCGGCGTTGATGCCGCCTCCTTCGTTCTCAACACCCCGCCCTTCCCGACAGCCGACCTGAAGAACACCTCGGGTGGCTCGTCTAACCGCCCCAGCGCCACGCAGGCGCTGGTCAGCACGTTTACCACCGCCCCAGCAGACTTCCAGGTCGAGCTCACCCTGACCCCGACAGCCCGTCTCCAGATTCGCGGACGGACTTTCCTCGCGCCTCTTACCACGACACAATTCCAAATCCAACTTCTGCCCAACCCCGCTGAGCCTTCCAACACCGAGGCAGCTCCCAATTCTCTCCAAGCCTCCTATCCGCCATCCCGCGAGTCTTATCCGAGCTTCAACGCAATCCAAGACTACCTCAACAGTGCTGCTAGCCACGCCATCACTGACTTCGCCATGACCCTCTTCCCCACTCAAGGGAACCCTTTCTCCTCAGAACCTGCTCAGCCAGGGTGGGTTAAGACCGTCCGCGGCACGGCCATCCGTGACGTCGGCACGGACAACCGCGAGATCCGGTTCGACATTGCCGAGGGCGTCGGCGGCCGTCCCGAGCTACAGATCGGCGCCGCCTGGCGCGTGGGCGATCGGCAGCCCCGCCTCCGGCGCTGGGGCTGGTCTCCGCACACGCCGGAGTCGAACCCCAAGGGCTTGAGCATCGGCACCATCGTCACCGCCGTCGTCACCTCGCAGGAGGTCTAGGAGATCTAGGAGGTCACCGGAAATTGGGATTACAACGACTAGGACAATGAGGATCACAACGGCTGGGACCATGAGAATCACAACGACCAGGACTTTGAAACATTCATCCGTCAATTGCCACCGATTCTCCCGGGCGAAGCAGAAGTAGAAGAGACGCGGCGTCAGTTCAGGTCATGGGTATTCCCCTCGCGCGACTTTCCCCCGGCGAATGGCCAAGAGTCGGAGACTCTCCGCGCCGATTCGGACCAGTCAAGCAACCGGGGTCTGTGACGCACACGCCCAAGCAAAGTTGGCCACGACAGATGGGGAAAGTGTTCTGGCCACAACCTGTGGACATCGCGATCGAGGTCAAGTGACCATGGGCCACTCACTTGTTGGGAGGCGTTGTTGAACTGCGCAAAGTCATGGACCGGCAACAACAGTCTTCGCGTCATCGAAGACGTAAAGCTTGCTGCCAGAGGCGCGATACGCATGCCATCCTCTTGTGGCTATGGGGCGCAGTGTACTTGTAAAAAGATTTTAATACCCGACATATCCGACACAGACGTTAGCCCAAAAAGGGAAAAAAGCACAAGAAGGATATTCACTTTGGCAGGGCGGCTTTTGTTGCATAGCAACTTCGGAAAATAAAATTCGATGGAGGGGCCTCGCCAAACCCCACAGATCTCGAAAACTTAGAACGTAACCGTGATGTGATGTCTGTTGCTTCTCAAGGTTTCCGAACGATGAAATCACAACTTGCCCAGACGATAGACAGGCTTCACAGAATTCAGCGCACGCAGATTTGATGCCAGTAATTGCAAGTGTATCTATGTACTGTCGTACGCTAGCTATTCGGGGCTCGTCACGCTTCTATGCCATGATCATTTACGCCTCCGTCCCAACCCCGCTGGTCATTTGCCTTTTTGATGCCCGTAAACATAAGAAATTGCCATCTCTCGAAGCGGGCCAATCCGCCCCGCCCTGTGAAACAGCATCGTCCTCATCCGCGCTTGGCAGCGTCTTCTGTATGATGGTATTGGTTCCCCGCTGCCTCGTCTACGTCCAAGGCAGTCGTAGTAGCGTACCTAGTAAACAGGTTCATCGTTCGTATGAGAAAGAAGCCTCCCGGACCCCATTTTGTGGACGCCCACCCGGTCCATGTTTCCAAATAGCAAGCATTGGTACGGGAGAATGAGGAAGATTGGTGTCGCGTGGCGAACATCGGGTCAGCAAAGAACGTCGTGTACGTGGGTGAACATAGCCCTCCACAGGGGATGGCTAATGAAGGGGAAACAAAAGTCGGTTTAGATGTTGAAGAGAAATCTCAGCTCCGTCATGCTGAGGCCGGCCAGCTTGGCGCCTTCACGCTCATCTAGGGCGGCATCAACTGTAGCCCTCTTCTTCTCCTGGAGTTTCACAATACGGTCCTCCACGGTCTCCTGGGTCAAGATGCGGTAGACCTTGACGGGCTTCTGCTGGCCGATGCGATGGGCCCTGTCCACGGCCTGCATCTCGATGTAAGGATTCCAAAAGGGATCCATGATGACGACGTTAGAGGCCGCCACGAGGTTGAGACCCGCGTTTCCTGCTCGGAGCGACACCAACATGACCTTCATGTCTGGGTCACTGGTGAACCTGAAGGCGGAATCGTCGCGCTGGGACATGGTCATCTCGCCGGTGTAGCGACAGTAGTCGATGCCGAGTCCTTCCTTCTTGATAGCCACCTGGAGCAGATCAAGAAGCATGGTCCACTGCGAGAAAATGATCGTCTTCTCACCCGTTTCCTGAATTTTGCGTACGAGGTCCATGCACGCCCTAACCTTGGCCGAGATGAGCCAGTGATGACTGAGGTATTTCATGTAGTCCCTCCAGGCAACGGCGTTCTTCTTGGCTTCCTTGCGCAGAGACTGCAACATGGAGCCCTTGATCTTCTTGAGCCTCTTCTTGTCGTCGCCTTTTCTTCGCGGCTTGGCCTTCTTCTTGCCCTTTCCTTTGCTTTTGGCTGGCTTAGGCTTCGGTTCCGGATGCGGGGACGAGTCGTCTTCAGTGTCGCTAATCTTATTGTAGATGTCGTCGTCGACGACGAAGCCTTTGAGGTTGCCACTCTTGTCGGCATCTTCCTCCTCCTCTTCTTCATCGTCATCTTCGTCGCTGCTCCAGACAGACCCGTCAGAGTCTTCGTCCTCGGAGCTTGTACTGACCTCATCAGGCATGTGAACCTTCTTGAAGGCGGAGAACGTGATGGCGTTCTGAGGATCCAAGGGGCTGCGGCAAACAGCGCACTTGACCTGTCCATCATCCTCACCCCTTCTCATGTTCTCTCGTTTGGCGTTCTCGACATGCTGTTTGAGGCATCCAGCACAAAGTTCGTGCCCGCATGGAAGAGGAATCATGGGATCAGGCATCATGTCGTAGCAGATGGGACATTCAAAGCCTTCGTCAATAGCGTCGGCGTTTGCGAGGGCGCGGGACTTCTCGAGAAATCGTGCAACGACTGCTTGGGACACAGTCTTGGCCCGCTCCAGCATCGTGTTGTCGATTTCTGGGGGCGCCGCATCGTCCAAATCCAGGAGCAGATGCGGATGGCAGCACGACTGGCGCAGTCGGAGAAGCAACACTAAGACGTGAGAGTAGTGCTTGCCAAGAGTGCCCTTCCGCAGATACTTGTTGATTTGCACCTGCGACTTTTCTTCCAAGTCAGTGTAGAACTTGCGCTCCTCTTCGTCCAGCTCCGCGTAGACAACCTCTTCCGTCTTCTCTGGCAGCTGCAAGATCGGCTTGCCGTCGATTTCAGAAGTCTTGGTTCGGCGCAACAAGGTGGCCTTGAGAAGAACTTGCAAGTTCCGCATGGCGCTCGCCTTCGCATCACCTTTCCTGCCGAAAAGCGTGCCGAAAGCGCGATTGAAATCAGCCATAACATTGTAGGGCCTGATCTTGAGGAAGCGATACAAAGGGAACAGTTCGTCGATACCATTCATCATCGGCGTTCCGGAAAGGCACCAGCGATATTTACTTTGCAGGGCGTCCACGGCCATGGAGCTCTGCGCCTTGGGGTTCTTGATCATTTGGCTTTCGTCAAGAACAACACGGTAGAACATCGAATAATTGGGGTGAAAGAAGGAAACCGCGGTTGCAAGAGCCTTGTCCGTCTTCGTGTTGACCTGCCGCTCACCACTCGCCTTCCAGAAACGATGGAGCTTCTTCCAGTCGGCGACAAGGGTACCATACGTGGTCAAGACCACGTCGTAGTCCATCAGCTTTTGCGCCTCAATCTTCTGCTGGTTGTGATAGACGAACACCTGCAGCTCGTCACTCTGCTTGATCTTCTTCTTGATCTCGTCTTCCCACTGGCGAATTAGCGAAAGAGGGGCCACAATGAGAGTTGTCTGTATTGAAAGAGTCAGCAAGACGGCCTGCGATAAGTGGGAGTGCGCCACACGTACCTTGTTGTTAGAGGGCCGGTCCGGTTTGTTGGAGACCATCAGGGCCAAAACCGAAATGGTCTTTCCCAGGCCCATATCGTCCGCAAGGATGCCTCCCTTGTTAGTGCCCTTCTCTTGGCGCTTCATCCAGGTCAAGGCAACTCTCTGGTGTGCATAGAGAGGATACCGCATGGCATCGGGTGTTCCCTCGCGATCCTCCTCGGGTATCGCCATTCCAGCATGCACGTTTCTTAGCAGAGCTTCGACTTCTTCACGGGATCTGCGAGGGTCGTCGTTGATATCCTGCATGGTGCTTGCGACGCGGTGATCCAGTGGATTGCCATATTCGTCGGTCAAATCCAAGAAGTTGAAGTTTCTGGTCCTATTGATGGCGTCCGTGAGGCTCAGGTTGTTATTCGGCCTAGGAAGACGTCCGTTAAGCAGTTCGGTGGCAGATCGAAATGGGGATGATGAGGAGTAATCCTCATCATCCGTCGATGAAAGGTAAGATCCGGGCATGCTCCCGGGATTGGATAAGTCCACCGCAGACTGGAAGCTCGTCCCCGGCGCATGGGAGTACTGCGGCATGACATGACTGGAATTGAGGGAGCCGTTTGGGTACATCGAATGAAGCGAACCCGGAAAACCGCCAAGATACTGGGAAGTAAACGGATCGACACCCATCTGTCCGGGCGCAACAGAAGTCGATCCCGAGCCAAAGGACTGGGGCCGCCAGGCGGAAGACGACGTGGAAGCGTACGCATTGCCGTATGGTGACTGTGCCTGTGTCTGAGGCTTCGAGAGATCGACTACACCATCATCGTCCCTAGCGGCTGTTAATGTCTGTCCCAGTTTTACGGCCACCCGGAAGCCGTGCGCATAGCACAATTCTTCAGATCGCATGTTGAGGACTTACCCAGTAAGGTCGATAACTTCTGCCGACTCGTGAATGCGCTGAGACTTGTTGCGTTGGGCGTTGGGCATGTCAAACGAATCTGCCCTGTACGACCTCTTATTGTTCTGAAGACCCGAAGGATACTGGTTCATACTCGCACCAGCAGCGCCTAGCGGGAGCGGGAAGTCTGGCATGCCAGAAAAGGTCCGAGGAGTTGCTTCGGAAGTCGAGGGGCCGCCATCGTCCGAGGTCCTATAGGGGATGGCTGTACGAGGTCAGTTCTTGAACGAACGGGGGCATCGGCGCGCGGGGCAAAGTCTGGTGAAGATGACGGCCGGAAACAAGAACAGACATCAGAGGGAAGTGGGTGAGGGATTAGATGGCAGAGGCGGGATGGATGAATGGGGCTGAAATTGTCTGATGAAAGCAAAAAACACAGGAAGAGAAGGGGCACACACATTGTGCCCAGCCATTATGTGCTGGCCAGGTGTTTGACGGTGTCCAGAAGTCCATCTTGTCGCGGGAGGCATTCGAAGCGCTCGCCGGTTGGTGCTTGCCCTTGCTCCTGCTCTTATCTTTGGAGGCGCGGATTTTCTGCTCCAGATCGGCCTTCTGCTGCGTCTTCTGCTGTATCACCAGCTCTATGGCCTCGAGGTTGAGGATAGCTTCCTTTTTTTCGTCGCGATAGGTTTCGGGATCGTCTGTGAGAGTGTCGAAAGATTCGACCATGGACTGCCTAATATCTCGATCGTTTTCTAGCTCGAGGATCTCGTCGACGAGAGCTCGGACAGCCTCGCGGTCGCGGGCGGCGGCGGCAGCGGCGGTGGCATTCTCAGCCATATTTGCCGGTTGCGTGGATGGAGGGCGGTGGGAGTGGGCAGTGGGCAGTGGGCAGTGGCAGTGTCGTGCCGTCTCTTCGAATGAGGCGGCCTGCAGGTGGCCGGATCACTGGGGGGTGGTGGCGCCGTTCTGCAGCATGTGTTGGTCCAGAGTTGAAGTCGTGCTGCAGGCTGTAGTACACTTTTTTTGAAGTATCCTTAAACGGTACGACTCAGCGCAGCCTGCCGCGGTTCCAGATGAATGTGGAAGCCGCCCGGATGGGTCAGACAGAAACAGCAGCCGCAGGACGGTGGAGAGGGAAATAAATGGATGGAAAACGAGGGTGGTGGTGAGTGGATGGAATTAAAGAATGCAAGTCGTTGTCTCGAGAACGAGCTGGATCCGTAGAGACGAGGATGGGCAAAAAAAGAAAATGGCCCATCGACTCTCTCGCGGATGGAAAGGTGGTCAGGCAGGCAGTGGCAGTAGGCTGTAGGCAGTAAGGCAGGTATTTGTCGTTGGCACGCAGTGAAGCGCGCTATCTAATCGCAAATTGATGTCATGTCGCGGCCCGTGGGGCAAGAGCGCGACGCGTTAATGAGCATCCGGACTTTAGGTCCCTGTACCGTAGCGATCCCAGGAGCTACTGTGACGCGCTCCACTTCTGGAAAAGTACGGGGCGGAGACTTTGGTGGAAGGTACATGGGCTCACCGAAGACTTTGTACCTCTGTCCATTTTGGTCCGGATTGTTCCACGCACCCAAGGGCCTTGAGGTCAGGACTTGTCTGCAAAAACAAGTATCCAAGGAAAAGTCTACTTTGCAAAATGACATTTTTCGAAGCAAGGTCCTTTTCCTGCAATTCTTCCTGCTGTTTAGGTGTACGCCTTCGTAGCGTAAGGGAGGTACGTATTGATGACTCTGTTTGAGGGCCTATCCAAACCCGAAACGTGCCTAGGTAGGGGTGCACGTACTCATGTGACAAAGTCCCTGGGAAAAGGACCTAATTCTTAACGAGGCTCCCAACATGATGGAAATGTTCGTCCGATTTGTCCAGAAAACGCATTTTTCTCGAAAACTGCATTTCTGTCACCCCCCTGGTCACTTGACGCAACTACCTACTATGTACATATTCACTACCTAGCACCCTAGGTAGGGTAGGTAAAGCTGCAACACCACCATCTACCACCATCCATCACCCAGCCACCTACAGGATACCTACTCCGTAGGCTTCCTACCTGTTCTGCCTGCTCATCGTCATGGAACTGCGCTCTTGCGCATTCCACGAGCTTGTTCGACAAGCTTACACGCGCTGGCTCCAACCTTGCTGCCAAAAAGGCCAGCTGGCCGCTCCCGTCCGCGGCCTACCACCTACCCACCTTGTTGGATTGATTGTCTCGGCCTCCTGCAGTCAGCCCACAGCCACCTACCGAAGCTTTCCTTGGTGCACCGATTGCTGCTTACCACGAATCACGACTTGACATTTCTTGCTGGCCTGGGCTACCACCACACCCAGAGGAAGAAGAGGCCTGGGCGCGTTCCTCAAAAATCTGAGCTGTCATGTGAGGAAAGCGCCTGCCTGCCTCTGTAAGGCATGCAGCTCGCCAAACTTGAGCCTCAATTTTCTCTCAACCCATCGACATAGGTACCTAACCCCTCCTCCTACTTCTGGCTTGGCTCGGCTCGGCTTGGCTTTGTAAGACAATGCACACGGCAACTATGTGTCCCCCTCCCCCAATAATAGTTGCTGGGGCACCTGGGTACTTTTTTAAGTAGCTCGTACCGGTCGGTATCCAGGCAAGGAGCCATCAAGGTCGAGTTCTTTCCGCGTCTTCTTTTATACAGTCAAGTCGTGATCTAGGCCCTGGGTGGTGATATCTTGGTGCTCCAGCGAATTCCACCTTTCAACCTTTCAACGGAACTGTAATCCGATTCATCCACCTACTTATATATAACAGGGGTCCATTTACCAAAACATTTTGCATAAGAGGGATTGTTTACAGTTTGTCATCTTGATCGTTTTTCCCCACGCAAGAGGGTCCATTCACAAACGTAGAGTTTTCTTCGTGGAATTTTCATTGACAGAAACATATCCATTTACCCGCGGACACTTCCTCCAAATCGTTCAGGTTTGTGGGATGCGGCCCCCAAGCTTTTCTATATCATGGGACGGACCTCGAAAACTGTGCGGAGACACATTGCCAAAGTAAGTCACTAAAAGGAGAAAAAAAGCGAGAGGTAGCTGTAAACGCTGCTGTCACATCATCGTGTTCCTCAACCCGAGATTCGATGGCTTGTCAATGCAACTCACGGCAAAAGTGGTTGAAGTGAGGTCATTCGGCCCGGCAAACAAAATATGTTGAATGGCGACCCCTGAACTACACCAAACCTCTCCGCTCCTGTCCTCTCCACCCCCACGCGCCCTCGTCCTCACCAGTTCCCACGTTCGGCGACGATCCCAGCCAGTCCGCGGACGGACGTCTCCCCGAGTATCTCAAACACGGAGGCGTCGACTCCCCCGGCGTTCCGGAAGATCTAGTTCCGGACGCCTACGGCTACAAGGGAGTCAACTCCATAGGCGCTGGGCGCCTTGTCCGCGTCAATCTCCTCGGGCAGGAGGCTCATCGCCTTGGCCATGAGCTGCACGAGGCCGCTGCAGATGATGCCCGCCGCTTCGTCGCGTCCGCCGCACGCCGCAAGCCTCTTCCTCATCTCCTCGTCGCCCATGCCCCGCTGCCCGGAGGCGTCGTCGTCGTCGTCGGTCGGTCTTTGGATGGGGACGTCGACCGTGTTCATGTACGAGTACAGGGCGGTGCGGGACCAGAACGGGTCGCCCGGGTTGTTCTGGCGGATGAGCCCGCCAGTGCCGACGCCCGAGACGATCTGCGCGGGGGCGGGAACTCCGGGCACGATCTCGCCCGTGATGGCGCGGGACACCATCTCGAGGAAGTCCTGGTGGCGGATGCCGTAGAAACCGGCCCCGCGGAGCTTGCCCAACGTCGCCTCGTCATCGACGAGCATTCCTGCCTCGAGGACGGGGCCGAGGTCCAGGGAACAGGCGCGTACGCTGGCGATGCTGCTGCTGCTGCTGCGGGCAATGGCATCTTGGACCGCGTTGGCTGCGGCGTAGTTACCCTGGCCTCGGTTCCCGATGACCCCCGAGGCGCTCGAGAGGAAGAGGAACCAAGGGTCCCTCCCCCTCCCCCTCGCGAAGACGTTCACGAGGTTGGCAGCACCGACTGCCTTTGGCCCGAAGGCCGCGGTCCAGTCGGCGTGCGTCATGTTTTCGAAAAGGGCGTCCTGAATAGGGTCAGCAATTGATAAATCAGAGGCAACGATGACGAGAGACGACTGAGCACTTACCCTGATGACGGCGGCACACTGGACAACGCCCGCGATCTTACCGAGGCCGGGAAGGAGCGACTTGAGGGCTTGCTCGTCCATGATGTCCACGGGGATTGCCCGAGCATCGACATCTTTCTGCGACAGGCTCTCGAGGAAAAACTGGGCACCGGAGCTAGAGCCACCAGTGCGTGAGAGGAACACCATCTTCTTTGCTCCGCTGTCGGCAAGGAGCGTCGCGATGCTCTTTCCCAATCCGCCAAGACCACCAGCCAGGACGTAGGTGCCGTCGGGGTCGATGGAGGCGGCCAGAGGCTTGGCGTCGATCTCTTGGGCGACGGGGACGCAGAGCTCTTGGTTCGCTGCCATGATGACCAGGCCGTGGTAGGGATCCTTCTCGATCTGCTTGAACGCGCCCTCGAAGTCGGACATGGCGAACGTGCGGACGGGACGGCACTGAAGGCTGGAACTCCTGCGCAGGTATTCGAAGGCGAACTCATCGACCCTGTGGTAAATGTCCATAACCAGCTCGGGGTCCTCCTTAAGAAGCAGACCGACGTCGAGCTTGATGAAGCTCGTGGCTGAGACGGGGACGTTGATGGTGGCTCCGGTCTTATTCGCGAGCTGGACCACGCATCCGGCTGTCCTGATTGTTAGCACGGGTCGGGGTTTAGGGGTGAGGGGGTCAACTTACATGCTTTGACACACTTGAAATTGGCGGCGACGTGTTCTTGTGTAGGGTTGTAGAGAACATCGACCTTTCCGAAGCTAAGGACAGCGGCGAGGAATGACTCAGAGTCTGCGTCGAAAACATGGTCGTCGGCAAGACCGTGGGCCTCCAGGAGGGTGTTGCGCTGAGCGCCCGAGACATCGCCAATTACTGTTGCAAAAACCTCTGCGCCGATCAGGGTCGCCATGCGGATGGCAGCTTGTCCGTGAGGGCTGGCGCCGGCGTGGACGAGAACACGCTTGGTGCGCGAAAGGCGGCTGATGGCGCAAAGGGCGTAGTAGGCTGCAATGAACAGGCTCGGGGTGTACTGGCAACGCTCGTCGGGAGGCGGAGCGGGCTTGACCAGGCGGTGATGGACTCGGTGGACCGTCTTGAAGGCTCCCGGGACAACAGCGAGGACCTGGTCGCCTGCGCGGTAGTCAATAACACCGGCACCGACCCTAACTACGATGCCGCAGATGTCGAGACCGAGACTGTCTTCGATCGTGCGACCCAGGGCAGTCTGGAGATCATCGTGGGTCAAGGTGGCGCTGAGCGTTCGGATCTCGACTTCATCGCAGCCTAGCTCAGGCGTGAAGTCTGTCTTGGTGAAGTGGAAGCCGTCATTTGCGAGGCCTGGCTTGGAGATAACCAGCTCGTAGGTATTGGCCGAAGACTCATCGAATATCGGCTGCTCGACGATTTGAGTGCGTGACTCGCTTTCAATCATCCGGTTGAGCTCAGCCAGCGGCATCAGTCTGGGGATGTAGAGCCTGCCCCCCTCTTCGGCGTACTCTGACTCCCGAGATCCAGTGAGAGTCGACTCCATGACGTTCCAGATTGTGTTTGGCAGGCAATCAGCGGCCACTGAAGTCGTTTCATCGAGATCCAGCGTCACAAAAGTCTTTCGGGGGTCTTCAGACAGGATCGTCCGGGAGAGCGCAATGATGGGAGCATTTCGGGGGTCGGTAGAGCGCCGGTTCGCGGCACGGGTGATCCAAAAGACGCTCGCGGCCGAGTCCTGCAGGTTGTGGAAGTCTCGGAACTGCTGCTCGGACCAGTTGTAGACGAAGTTGTCGCACGCTTCGAGGAGGGATATGCAGATCTTGTTCTGGGGCTTTGCGCCAGAGAGAGTGCTGACGCTCACGCTGAAACCTTTGGTTGCGAGTGTGTTGGTAAGAGAATCGACCAAGCTTTGAAGGTTGGAAACAACAGTGTCTGGAACAACGATCAGAGTCTCGAGGGCCGAAGGAGGGTTGAACTTCGCAACAGAGAGTTGCAAGTTGAAGTGTCTCTTGAGCATCCAAGCTGAGGGCTCAATGCCGGCTTCCGCGGTCGATCTTGCGGCTTCAGCAAAGAGAATACCCTCAGGGAGAAGAAGCTCAAATGCCTCATGGGTACTGACGCGGCAGTCCGCAGCAGCGATTATCAAGTTGTACTTGGGGAAGGTCTTCTCGGAGGCGTACCAGTCGCGGTGCTCTAGGAGGTTGGCCACTGGCGACTTCTCGAGCGACGATTTGGCGGCAGACATGACGGAGTTGTCGGTACAAGTATAACGAGACAGACGCGGCGTATCACCCTTGTGCAGAGCCCCCAAGACATGTATCGCCAGCAGCTCGTCGCCGCCGCATTGGAGCACAGCCAGAGACGGGTACTTGTGAGCCATCAGAGACAGCAGCTCGTTAAGATCCTCCGTGGCGGACGTCACGTAGTTCTCCTTCCACACGATTTCCGAACAAAGGTTGCGGTGGTTGAGAATGAAACCGCCGTCCTCGATAGAGGGCGTGGACAGAGCAGTGAAGTGCAGACCCTCGACCACGACCGACGGGGTCTCCCAGCTGTCTGCACGAGGCACCATCACGATGGAACCGGTGGCGTCGCGGATACCGCATCTCTCAGCCTCCGCGTAGCCATGAAACTCGTGGCCGATGTCGTGCGGAAGGTCAGCAGAGACGAAAACGCTGTCGATCATGGACGGTACCATTGGCTTGCTATCGATGGCGAACAGGGTCTGGAACATGGAGTCCAGGGTCGCGGGATGGATGACGTGCGCATACTCGAAGTTGCAGGGCATCTTGGACTTGGTGTCTGGGATCCGGACCTTGCTGATGCACTCGTTGCGGTAAGTTGAGATGGACGTGACGTTCTGGAAGCAAGGGCCGTAGTTGAGACCGACGACGTCCAGAGTCTCGTACAACTGGCGAGGAGAAACGGTCTTGTCGGGGTAGGATGAGGCCACTAAGTACTTCCACTCGTATCCCGTGATAGACACAGGGCCTTCGGTGCCTCGTCGAATTTTGACACGACCATCACCATGCCGAATCCAGGCACCTTCCTCCTGCTTTGAGTAGATGGAGAACTCCCATTCAGGGTTGACCGGCTTCGAAGAAATCTGCTTCAGATTGAGAGAGTACTCGAGTCCGAAAGAGTTGGAAGGAATGATCATCGCTCTCTCGATGCGCAAATTAGTAACCTGGAAGCCGAGCACGTCGCTAATATTCCCAGTCACGGCCAACTGGCTCGCTGCCTCGAGAGCCATCGTCACCAGGCCTGCGGCCGGGTAGACTATGGTCTTCTGGACGCGGTGGTCCTGGACCCAGGGGTTCTCGGAGATGCGGAAGAATCCCCTCCAGCGAGGCTCGAAAGTGGTGGCGTCCGGCGAAGGAGAGCCGATGAGGTCCAGCCTGCCGAAGTTACGGAACCGATGCTCGGTGCAGGTGTGCGACTCGTGCCAGAAGGACTTGGAATGGTTCCAGGGGTATGATGGGAGAGAGACGAGCGTCTTGTAGCTCTCCGTGGCGTTTCCCTTGGAGATGACCTTGAGCATGTCGACAGGATGCCCTCGAGCCCATATTTCACCAACGACTTCGAGAGCCGTGAGGGCTGAATCACTGTTGCGACGAATTAGAGGCAGATATTTCGGTTCCAACTTGGGGGCGTGCTCTGCAATGGTCTCTGAGAGTGCCGACTCCAGCGTCGCGTGGGGGCTCAGTTCAATCAGGACATCTGGTGGGTGCTCGGAAGCCATCATGGTCTTGACGGCATCCACGAATTGTACCTCAGAAACCATGTTCTCCGTCCAGTAAGACGATTTGAGTCGTGAGCCCTCAACGAGACTGCCCCACAGAGAAGAGAAGAACTGGACGCCAGTGGGAGAGTCGGTTGGGCGAATGTCTCTGATAGCGTCCTCGTAGATGTCCGCGATTAGCTTCATGTGTCTAGAATGATAGGCAATGTCGACATCCAACACTTTGCAGAGAATTCGGCGCGACTTCAGGTCATTGCGCATCCACATGATATCAGTAACACTGCCGGAGATAGTCACGGAGACAGGGCTGTTGATGCAGGCGATGTCGAGATCTCTCAGCTGATCGATATTATCGAGGTACTGCTTCGCTTCCGTGGACGACAGCCTCACAGCGCACATCTTCCCCTTTAGATGAGGTGCGATTGTTCTGAGAAGTCCAGCGCTGTGGCCTCGGTAATAGGAGAGCGCCCAGGCCGCCTTGGAGCTGATGGAGGAGGATGCATATGCAGCAGCGATCTCGCCGGATGAGTGTCCGACAACGCTGCTCGGGACGACGCCGAACGAGCGCAGCAGATCAACGAGCGCCACCTGAATAGCGGTCGTCGCCGGTTGCGATATGCGAGGATCTTGAAGGCGTGAGTCGACTTCAGCGCGGTTGATCTCCTCAATGAGGCCGAAATCGCTTCCGAGTGTCTTCATGTATGCAGCCGCTTCCTCGAGACTGGTTCTAAATGGATCGAATGACATGAGCTCATGGCCCATCTGCGCCCATTGAGCTCCTTGACCGCAGAAGACAAAGGCGATTTTGGGTGTGCTATCGCGAGTTGACCGAATGAACTTGGACTCGTCCTTGGCCTGTAGTTTCATAGCCAGATCGTTGGATTCGTTGGCCACGGCAAAACCCTTCCACTCCAAGACAGAGCGACGGCATGCAAGGGTGTAGGCGTAGTCGCCGAAGTCACCTGGAGCGAGTTTCCCAAGGCCTTTGATGTGATCGAAATGGGCCTCCATGACGCGAGAAACACCCTTTCGCTCGTTGGATGAGAACAAGAAGAGTTGAGGGCACTTATAGGCTCCAGGAGTGTGGGCGATTGCGCTCTTCGGGAAATCGTCTAGAGTCGAGTTGTGGTTTCCGGAGAGTCCATGATCAGCGAGATAGGACGACGGCTCGTCAAGCACGGCGTGCGCATTGGTGCCGCCGAAGCCAAAGCAGTTGACACTGATTCTGCGGTTGCCATCAACAGGCCAGTTGGTGAGGTTCCTGGGTACCTGCAGTTTCATAGTCAGTTTGGATCGTTGCATAGCTTCAGCCGGGATGAGACTCACCTTGACCTTCCAATTCTCGAAGTCGATGTTGGGGTTCCCTTTCTCAAAGTTGATGTTCGGTGGAATCTTGCCTTTCTCGGTGATGAGGACACCCTTGATCAGGCCTGCAACTCCGGCTGCTCCCTCGAGATGGCCGATGTTGGTCTTCACGGAGCCGACAAAGACGGGATTGTCAGGGTCTCTGTCAGCGGCGAGAGTCTCAGAGATGGCCTTGAGCTCTCTGAAATCTCCGGCCTGCGTTCCGGTGCCGTGACATTCGACGAATGCAGTTTGCTTCATGTCCAGGTTGTACTTGGTGTAGAGAGCGCGAATGTTAGCAACTTGGGCTTCTTTGCTGGGAAGAGTTATGCCTATGGACTGTTAGATTCAGAGGATAATAGTTTGAACGCGCTTCGATGGATTACCGGTGGTAAGGCCGTCTTGATTTACGTGGGTGCCGCGGATGACAGCTCGAATCGTGTCGTTATCCCGGACGGCGTCCGAGAGCTTCTTCAGAACAACGAAGCCAATGCCCTCTCCGCGGCCGTAGCCGTTGGCTCGAGAGTCGAAAGCGAAGCACTTGCCGTCTGGGCTGAGGAAGTTCAGTGCCGTCATGGGCATCATGGTGTTAGGGGTAAGAA
Organism: Colletotrichum sojae; assembly: GCA_014235955.1. Taxonomy (NCBI): domain Eukaryota; kingdom Fungi; phylum Ascomycota; class Sordariomycetes; order Glomerellales; family Glomerellaceae; genus Colletotrichum; species Colletotrichum sojae. Next base: position 94,382 of record WIGN01000100.1, on the reverse strand, counting down.
TGAGGCCAGCCCCAGCAGCAAGAGCCTGCGCAGTCAGCAGGTAGAACTCCACAAGGTCTACAAGCGATGACATACCAAAGAGCAGTCTCCGGTTCGGAGGGCCTGGGCAGCCAGATGAACCGCGACCAGGCTCCCACTGCAGCCCGTGTCGATGGTCATGCTCGGTCCCTTGAAGTCATACGTGTAGGAAACGCGATTGGACATGATGGCGTTGCCGGTTCCCGTAGCAGCGTACTGAGGCTGCCAGTCCATGTCGCGAAGGCAGATTTGCTCATAGTCTGATGGATATCAGCAAAAGATCAGATAGTCAGCGATGGTATACAGACCTTTGACGAACGAGCCAACGTAGACAGCCGTCGGGCTACCCTTTAGGTCCTCGACACGGAGACCAGCTGATGAATGGTCAGATAGGGGCCCAGTCGAAGAATTCGAGAGCCGACTTACCGTTCTCGAGAGCCTCGTATGAGACCTCGAGCAGGAAGCGTTGCTGAGGATCAATGGCCTTGGCATCCTCGGCCATGATGGAGAAGAACTACGCAAGGGGAAAGTCAGATAACGCGTCACAGACACGGTTGGACTTTCGGAACAGCACTCACAGAGGCATCGAAGGCAGCCACGTCATCTTTGACAAAATGAGCACCCTTGAAGGAGATCTAGCGAAGACGGAATAAGTTAGACATGACGAGCGACGAGGGTGACGGACAGTGATGCGACGAAACGTGGTGATGATTGAGGTCAACATACACTGCCCTGGCGATCGCCACTCGGATGATAGTATCCGTCGATGTTCAGACGGTCCTTGGGGAATTCGGACCACGCCGACTCCTTGTTTTCCATCATGCTCCATAACTTCTCGGGCGTCGTGGCGTTGCCGGGAAAGCGGCAGGCCATGCCGACGATAGCTATGTCATCCATTCTGGGCGGGAGAAATTAGATGAGGTATTCGACCCCGACTGGAGCCGAAATGGGTATCGTTGGGGTAAAAGCAGAAAGCAGAAGCTTCGAAGGATCAGAAAGAATGGAGGTGGGAAACAATGCGTTTGTACAGAAACAAAGCGGCCGTATGGGCAAGGGAGAGAACGTTTGTCTCTCAGGGGCCGCGCATAGAGCGAGGTTGAAGAGAGGAAGATTCTGTGGTTTGGGCAGAACAGGAAGAGGAAAATGAAGACTAAAAGAAAAGGCAAAAGCCCAGGATTTGGAAGCTGAGAGATCCTGGGTGCTTTCCCTCCCAGCAGAGCAAGAAGTGTGGGTGAAGTGAAAGGTGAGGTAAGGTCAAGTGAGGTCAGGTGAATTGGCGATGTCATCAGCCCTTGACAGCCAAAGGTGGTTGCCCCCAAATGCAACTTCCCTTTCAGTCGGTCAAAAGAAATACTCTTCCGACAATCAAATTCTATTTCAACCCACGGATGCTGACCCCTGGAACCCTTTGGGCCGATCCCTTCCGGCACTGTAGTTCGGGTGTTGTTGAAGCACTACAAGCGGATGCCAGTCATCCAAGCTGACTTGTCATTGTCGTCAGCCTTGCTGATCTGAGTTATCCTGTGGCTTTTCTTTCTTTGTGTCCCTTGGAAGGAGAAATACCATCAAAGTTCTTCTAGAACGATGCTTTAATTGAGCACAGCTGAAGATGATCCAAAACTCTTCTGCACTCTGAGAGTAGAAACATCATTCTTCATGATCTGGGAGACATGTGGAATTCCTGAAATAGAATAAGAATTTTGTGCTGTCTGGTTTGACATGCAGCCACCCCTCTGACACCAGCTCCCTGGAGCAGAGGTGAGGTGTCAGAGACATCCATTCGTTGTGTGCTGCGGCAACCAAGGCTCAACTTGCAGATGCCCCCAGTCCTTATGCACCCGAATCCGCCCCCCAAGGCACTATTCTAGCTGTACTTGGCAAACAGACAACACGGAAAGCACTTGCTATCCGCGTTGTCAGTGCTGCCGCTTTCGAGGGAAACAGTGACGGAGCCTCCGCCCAGGCGTTGTTCCATGAGATGACGGGCGTTTGTAAGACGGCCAAGATGACCGGGTCCAGAGTGTAGCTCCCGTGAAGTGTCCACAGAGCACGATGCTGGAGGAGTAGAGACACGGTTTGCCACCGCGTTGGGCTGTCAGTTGTCCCGTCCCCCAGGTCCCAGACCGAAACGTTTGACAGTATGACCTAGATGCCCGGACTGGAAAAGGGGCTTCGCTGCGTCACGATTTCCGCGGGAGGGCCACGCGGTCGTGGTAGTTGTCGTATGAAGGGAATCGTGGCCTAGATCACCAGTTCCACAGTCTCGGACCGACGTCGTGGAGGATGGCAAATCTTCTTCACAGTCTGTGTGATCAATCTCTCAGGGACCACAGGGGAGCTGATTTCTTGCCGTCCACGATGGGCTCCAATCGTCCAAGATGCTTGACCATGTCGATGGATATGGGAAGAGACATATCACATTCTCCCTTCTAAAAGAAGGTCCCGCATGCCTTTCGGCCCGCGTCGGGCGACTACCTGCAAGCATGCGGCTTTGGCGGCATTAGAAAGCGGAGGAGTGCTATTTTGATTGCTTACTCGCACTTTGAGTAGTTCCATAATACGGAGTCTGGGAGCGTCGTTTGGGTCGGGTAAAAGCGGTTACTATGACTGTATGCAAAGACTAGTCCAGCATCAGATCCAACAGAGTTGACGTCGTCGTTGCCTATGGAGGAGGGGGTAACGCCAGTCCCAGGATGGGGGTAACGCCAGTCCCAGGATGGGGGCACCTTAAAGACGGGATGGCTCTCTCTGGCTGTAGGCGGATGTGCCAACATGGCACATGCAGGAACCCTTATTGAGACATGACTGCTGACCAATTAGTGCCTCAGATCAGACAGAGTAGGTCGAACGAGCCGTCAGACTTAGTTGGATACGATGGTTGTCGAGAACGACTGCTTTACCTAGGTAGGCTCTAGTTCTACTGACACGACGGCGAAGGCCCAAAGCTCTACGAAAATGCCAAAACCGTGATGAATCTACGTGGCGAGGCTGATCAATTATTGGCCGTGCCGAGATGTGAGTCGTTTTATCTGATGTCAAATCTCGGGATGTCTCAACTTCCATAGCTCCCGGACCCTCTCCCTGGGAGTCCAGTCCATCTCAGTATCTCCGGAATAGTTTTAATCCGAACCGACCTCACACACTGTACTCAAGTCCGTGCTTCCAACTTCATCCTGTTACTACCACATCGTTGGTTACCCCTGAGCCGGGCCAATGATGAACCCAGAGGCGTCTCCCAGAGTATCTAGGTTCTTCTTCTTTTAAGAATCACGAGGCGCTCGTGTAACCCGTGCAATGGGCTGAATCCGATGCGGATATTGCACGGGCCCAGTTCTCCTCGATGTGTGGCTGGTTGACGGGCTCCTCAGGACGAACCCTTTTCGAGTGTGACAAGACGGAGTACATGACCTGAGAGCTCAATGTGAAGACGGCAATGCTCCACCGGCCTGTGTCACACACCTTCAGAGGTCAAAAGAGCACCGGTACGTGCCTCTCGCCATTCTCCAGCTTGGCGGAAGCGACATTTCCCCTGTTTTCGACAGCGATTTGGAATATTAGACGAGGTCAGTAGCGAGTCGAGCACAGTATCAAAGTGTGGCTGGCAAACGTGCCGGAGAAGACGAAGAAAGGGATTTTTCACTTCGTTTCCCCTCTTTTCTCTTTCGTTTGCCAGTCTCCTGCACTACCGTGGTCAAACTCGGGAGGCTATAGAAATCAAGACATTTTCGACAAGTTTGTGGCGGTCATCAGAGTCATTAGTGGTAGCGACCTACTCGAGTGGCTGCTTTACCACGAGGCACTCGAACACGACGTCTCAAGTGAGAGGAGTTCAGGGGAGCTCAAGTGCGGCGTCCGCCATCCCAGAGATACACAGATCCAGCCGGCAATTCGTACACCCCCAGCGCCCTGCTCATAACTCTGAGACCAGGCAAGCTGAGCGTGTACAATGTGGCACGGCCGGCTCGCAGCATCCATTCAAATCGACCAGTCAACTCTCTGTGACGCCGGCACAGAGAATCGGAACAAGACAGTGCCGCTTGACGTAGGCTACTGCCATCATCAGCGGTCGGCGAGACTGGTTTGTTTACGAAAGCCTCGGCCTCGGCCCCCGATGCGTCTCGGGGTCGTACGACAACGGGAATGTCCTCCTGTCCCTGCCGGCGCGCTGACACTTCCACACTCAGCTTGAGCTTGGGTGACAAATGCCGACACGCCTGTCCGACTTACCCTCCTTGTCGTGATTTCTAATGACAGCCGAGGGGAGGGGGCCCCAGACCAGACGGATTCGACCCGAGAGCGGGCGCCCTGGCTGTTCTTGACAGCTCAAGCTCAGCCCTGGGTTGTTGAAGAGTAACAGGTGGCTGCTGTACCGGCAACAAAGGCTTTGGTCTTCTTTAATGCCTGCTCGGCTAGTCTTGACTACTCTGGACTTGGTCCAACCTCGCACAACACCCGTCCGTCATTATCCTTGACTCGCTTGAGTGAGACTGTTAGAGAAGATCTCAAACTCACGCGGGCTGGAATGCCATGGGCAAGCCTCATCAAGCGGTTGTCTCGGGCATTCTGGGTAGATGCATTGGAGAATGGGAGATCTTTCTGTCTTTGGGGTCCGCTGCAGGCGGGCTTCCATCGATTGATTATATCTAAGTACTGTAACCGCCAGTTGAAGTTTGATGGGGGCGGGTATGTTGCGGCAGCAGAAGCAGAAGCAGAAGCATCCCTCTCTCCCGTCCTCCCATCAGTCAGTCACCCTCGCCACTTAATGGAATGATGAGCTCATCGCCGCTCTGACAGATATACTGCCTATAAGGTTGTTGTCGACACCACTCTTGCATCGTCGAGGTAACCAACCAACTGCAACTGGTGTTGGTGTTGTCGTCGTCGTCTCAAGTGATAGTTCACTGAGAACCCCGCCCTCACCTTCCCCCTTCTGAGAAAACAAACCCATTCTGTCAAGGACAAGGCTGAATCCCGCGCTCTTGTTCTTGCCTTTTACCTTCTTTTCTCATCAGTATCAGGGTTTTCTGTTGTGTTTTGTGCTGTGTTGTTCCGCTTTTATTCAGGGCTTTAAGGAGGAGAAGCAGCGACTCGGCCATCCTTCCTTCCTGCCTTCCTTCCATTGTCCCCCCATTTCCTCCCCCTCCTGTCGAGGCCTTCCACAAACTCCTTTCTGTGTTCCCCATTCTGTCCTCCACCCATCTCCCCCTCCCTCCTCTTTCCCTCTGTCTCGAGCTTCATCCCCATCCCCATCATATTCGACTCCCAGTCCTTGCTCCAAAGCCGAGGACGGGACGTCGTCATCTGACTTCTTGGCCTTCGAAGCGGCCATCGAAATCTACGAGCTTCGGTTCTCTCTCTTCTGCACCAACAATCCCCTGCCTCGATACCTATCGTCAATCGTCTACGCAATGGAGGCTTCCGATTCTGCTTCTCGACAGCGCATCTCGCAGCATCTGTCGTACCCGAACCCCTCTCTCGGCGACACCGCTGGATTCGCCGCTGCCAATCTTGCTCCTCGCGATGCGGATACGTCTCCCGCTGTTCCTCAGCAGAATAGCACGGCTCGTCGGGTCATATTAGTCGTCAGGTGAGGAAGGGTCCGCGAACTTTCCCGATGGCCATGGCTAACTAGGTGTCTATCCAGTCTGCTCTTGGGCCTTCTCTTGTCCACCTTGGACACTTCGGTGGTCGCGACCTCCCTGATAACCATCTCGGAGGAGTTCCACGACCATGCCAATGCTCCCTGGGTTCTGCTGGCTTACATGCTCACCTACATGGGCTTCTCCGTCGTCGTGTCCAAGATGAGCGATATCTATGGCCGTCGCACCATTCTGTTCACCAGCTGGGGCACATTCCTGATCTTCTCCGCTGGATGTACTGGCGCCAAAAGCATGTCGGCTCTCATCATCTTCCGCGCCCTCAAGGGCATCGGCGGTGCTGGTCTCTACAGTCTCACTCAGATTTGTCTTCTTGAACACGGCCCTACCCACAATCCCAGCCTCATGGGCGCCTTGATTGGAACCACGCTTGCTCTCGCTTTCCTGCTCGGTCCTGTTCTGGGAGGAGCAATCACCTCGCGGGTCTCGTGGCGCTGGATCTTTGCCATCAACCTTCCTCTGGGCTGCATCGCCATGGCCTCCATTCTCTTGTGCTTCCCTAGGGAGTACCGCGGCCACAGGATCCTTTCGCTGGCTTCCCTGCGCAAGATCGATTTCCTCGGCATGATCAGTCTCCTGTGTGCTTCGGTTACCCTTGTTTTTGGCATCCAGCGAGGAGGTTCTCGGGCCTACAGTTGGAACCATCCCGGCATCATCGTCACTCTCGTCACTTCCGGATTGACTTGGATCCTCTTCGTTTGCTGGGAGACCTACATCAACAAAAAGTACTGCGCTTTCCCCGACCACAGCCGATGCACTCATATAGAGCCCGTTTTCACCAGTCGCCTTGCCCGCCGCAGACCCTACATGTGCGGTCTGGTTATTGCTTTTCTCACCGGCGCTCCCTACGTGATCTTAACCGTTACCATTCCCGAGCGAATGCAGGTCATTCAGCGCGAGAACCCGTTCAACGCCGGCATTCATCTCCTTCCGATGCTGTCTGGGACTGCCGCTGGATCTTTCCTGTCTGGCGCAATTTGCCGCAAGTACAACCACACCAGCCTGCTGATGACCATGGCGGCTTTTGCACAGCTGCTTGGCGTCGCCCTCATGCTGAGAATTTCGGCCGTGGATTCCAATTTCGTTCCTGCGTATGGCTTCACGCTCATCGTCGGTATCGGAGCCGGTTTGTCGTTTGGCGCCTCTACCATTATCGGCGCCGTCGAGACGGAGTCCACCAGCGACATTGCCGTCGCCCAGGGCGCCATCGCACAAGCGCGTGTTCTCGGTAGCTGTCTCGGCGTGGCCATCAGCACCGTCCTCTTCAACAACCGCCTCGACTCCCTCACCGATCGACTCACGCCCCAGCAATTGGCTATTCTTCAGCAGACGCCCACTGTCTCCGCGGGTTGGCCCCACAATCTCATGCGCAGCATTCAGGAGGTTTACGCCGCCGCTTTCCGAGACCAGACCATCTTCATGATGTGCCTGTGCAGTGTCATGGTCTTCGTTGCCATGGCATCCTGGGAGTGGAACCCCCGACCCATCAGTAACATCAGCCACGCTCAGCGAGCTCATAAGACGAGCCACCAGCAGCAGCGTCGATGCGACAGCGACGGCACCGAGCTGAGCGACATGGCTAGCGTCCGTTCGGCATAAGCTTCGTCGTCCACACTCGCACGTCTACTCTTATCGAGCTAGCCAATTTCAGGGAAAGGGAACAAGCCAGGATTTGCTTCTTTCAGGGAGTTACTAGGGCATCATCATCCAGGTGTATCGGTCTCATTCTTCTCAGGGGGTTTCGGGGTGGTCACTCTGCTTTTGCTGTTTGTTTCTATTATCAGAGTATCTCGAGGACAGCTTGACCAACTATGGTTGCCGGGGAGGAACTATTAGCATCATGGCTAAGGAATCCTTTTGCATGTAAACTAGTCTTGTCTCTTTCGAGAGACTTAGCACAGGGTCTTTACTAGGCAAAAGGAAATTCGTCATCAAAACCGTCCCGTCCCATTGTCTTGCCTTGTGTATATTTTGTGGTCCATATATCGACGTCAAAAACTTCAGTGATGACGCCTCTTGTGGCGCCAAATAACAAAAAGCCATGGCTAGGTCTATCCTGTCTGCTTGCCCCCCGAGGCAGCCCTGACACGGACGGCAGGCACGTAGCACAGGAGGTGATTTGGTGGCGGAGTGATGTTCGAGGTGACGACGGGTGTGGAGGCACGAAGAGGGAAGCCGAGACAGGTCCAACGTCGCAGTGTCATGTTCATGTATACTAGGTATCTCTCCCAGCCAGCGAGCGTCGCCGTGGTAGGAGGGACAACGGAGGCAAATGACTCTTTCTGACACCGAGTACCGATGTCTCGAGGTCGGGTTTGTGTGTATGTGTGTGTGTGATGATCTTGGTTTTCGTTGCACTTGCCACGAGGGCGAGGAGGGGGCTGGTATTCACATTTGGAGGGAGTAACAGACCATCAAAGTTTTTGGCGAGACAGCAATGACGTGAAATTATGTACTACTTGGGAGTGATATGTTTCTTCGGGAGATCCTTCGGCATATGGCCCATCCAACCCTCGACCGGCCTAATACGCCCCCGGCCGCTGCGTCCACCCCGGCCCCTCTACGGCCTGCACCTCCTCCCGCCCCGTCGTGACCGCGGCGCCGTCTACTTCCAGCCGGAAGCCGCTCGTCCTGGCGCCGCCCTCTCCCAGCGCCCAGATCGCGAGGCCGATCCAGTTCACGCCGCGGTAGCGCAGGATCCCCTCTGGGACGGGGAATCTCGTCTGGGGCCCGATGTTGCTCGCGTACCGCCCATACTGGAACCCGTTGACATACAAAATCGCGCGGTAGGCGCCGGCGGTAACGTTTGCGGTAATGTCATCCATGACGAAGGACAGCGGGATGTCGAAGTCGCGGGAGGGCAGGTCCAGGATCAGGTTGGCTGCGTAAAAGTCCACGCCGGGCGCGGTCCTGCCGTCGAAGGGAGACGATGGCGACCGGTCATCGGGGTTTCGGGGAATCGGGGCGTTCGGGAGGTGAAAGCCCTGACGCTCGAAGAATAGGCCTCCCTCGTTCAGCGGCCCGCGGAAGCGGTCGGCGTAGTCCTCGCCGCCGAGGTTGCCCGTGATTTTCCATGTCGTGACGTTTGTCCGCGCCCCCGAAGACGACGTGATGCTGTAGTCCATGATTCCGCGCGGCGACTTCATCATATCCTGCGCTATAATGAAGTTCTCCTCGAGGCCCATTGTGTCCACGAGCACCGTGAGGACGTACGTCTCGTTCGCCACCAATCCTGTGAGGTTGTACGCTGACTGGTTGTCGCCAGCGGCATTCTTGTCGTTGGCAAAGGATCCGATGAAGGTGCTGTTGATCCAGACCGAGCTTGCGAAGCCGGCTGCCCCTTGAGTTGTGATGCTAAGGGTGTTTTCGGTGCCGTTAGCGGTGAAGGACCCGCGGTAGATTATGGTCCCCGCATGGAAGCCGTAGTCCGAGGCAAAGAGCGAGACAGTAGTGGTGACATTCGCAACCGTGTTGTTAGACTTCTTGTGGTCTGCGATCACCCAAGCAGAGTCGTCATGACTAGGCCCAATCTCCGGCAGCGAGTCGACGCGAGTCCAATTCAGCGTTCTCAAGTCTGGGATCGAGATGTTGGCGTCTACCAGTGATGCTTGCACTACCCAGTTGGTCAGGTTGTTCTCGGTGTGCTCCATTTGCTTGCCATTGATCTCCAGCTTTGTGATCCCGGAGGCGATTCCGATGATCTCGAGCTCTGTCCTTTGACTGAAGTCTGCCTGCAGTTTGAGAACATCGCCCTGAACAGAGACGGACCGAACAAGATAGCCGCCCCTGACGATGAGCGAATCTGGGTTCATGACCGACGTCCCGTACGAAGGCTGAATGCCTCCACCGGGAAGGTCTGACACCCAGTAGTTGTAAGCCGAGTTGCGATCTGCGTGACGTTAGAGATAGTATCGGCGAGAACGAGGAGATGCTTACCCAAGATGTAGATACTTAGTTGGTCGACTTGAACGACTCGCCGAGTCTTTGATGTCTCCCATGTCAAGACCAGATTCCCGTTGACAACGTTCACGTCCACGTCAGACCCTTCCACCATGGTCGGGCCCGCGGTCGTCTTTATCGCCATCTCGTGTGTTTCACCGGGTCCTCCGTAGAGCAGCAGGACAGTCCTGTTCTGATACTGCTTCCATGTGAAAATCTCGGCCGTCGAGTACAACAGGGACATTTTCCCAACCTCATAGTCCACAACGTGAATCTTGGAATCGCGACGGCCGAGGCTTAGCTGCTCACGAAACTGCGGTATCGCAATAGTTCCCTCGGAAGTAGGCAGCCGCAAGGTGTAGTTCGTCGTGGCCAGGCTAGCGTAGTCGGAGTGACGGACGACAAAATACGAAGCGGTGCGATTCCCAATAAGAGGCGTCACAATAACATTAGTGTTTCTACTGTAGATGCCCTGGGTCAAGTTGCCCGGCCTTGTCGTCAGGTAGGACGATGAGACCTTCAAGAACTGCGCTTCAAGCTTCAACTCGGAGTATTTCTCCCGGGCGACACTCCTGTCTTCTTTGATAGCCTAGGTCCTGGTTAGAAGCTTGAACGCGGGCAATGTATCGAGGCTCAACTTACAGACCCATAATCGTAGGACGTGTAGCCTCCCGGATGTCCCAGGTTGCCCCAATTCGTCCCGCCGAAGAGCTGCGCTGCTTTCAGTACTCCGAATCGCCAAATCACAATCAACGCCTTTACTGACCATGTAGATGTTGAAGATAGTGACTCCAGCTGCGATGTTGTTTTTGTAGAATACCCGTTCAAACTCGTGATTGGTGAGTGCCGCACATTGCTCGAAGGTGCTGCCTCCCCAGGGGTCGAAGGATCCGCCTTGAAACTGCCACTCGTTAGTGGAAGACGGCAACGCAGCTCTTCATACTATACCTCCAGAATGGAATAGGGCGTGGTGGGGCTTTGATTTAAGTGCAGAGTCCGATAGTTGGTTGGTATTCTGTTTGCCGGCCAGGTATTTGGATTACCCTGATGGTGTCAGCGTATCAACACATTCTCAAAACACACCGAACAAAAGCACTTACGCATTCGAAACCTAGCGGATAGCCGTCATGTCCCTAGTTCTTTTAACATTGTTCCTTCCGCGTCTTGGGACTGGCTCACGTAGATGTCCGCTGCTCCGATGCCTGTCCCAGGAACGTTGTGCCCCTCGGGGCGGGCGTCGTTGCTGATGAGCGGGACCACGATTCCGGCCTTCCGTGCCTGATCTATCACGTACTGGAAGTACTCTCCATCTGGACTCCGCCCTCGTTCGAAGTTGGTGTACTCGTTCTCCGGCTGAAACAAGATTACCGGTCCGCCATTGGTAATTTGCGCCTTGGCGATGATCTCGCAAATTCTTGCCATGTAACTATTTCTTGTCAGCACCCTACTTCTCCTTTGCCTGCAATATTGACTCACTTGTCTGTCGCAGTGAGAAACTCAGGAGCCGACGTCCTCAATCGCGCTCGAAGCCTCGTCAGCCACCCAGGAAAGCCACCGCCGGACACTTCGGCGTTGATGTAGGGGCCGGGGCGCGCGATGAGATAGACGCCGGCCTTGGTTGCCGCATCAAAGAACGGCTGGAGGTCGAATATGCCGTCCGCGCTGAAGCCTCCCGCCTTTCCTTCCAACAAGGCCCAGTCTACATAGAACGAAACAGTGTTGAGGCCAAGGGCCTTGACTTTTTGGAACAGATCCAAGTACAGGGAAGGGACAGGTATGCGGAAGGGATGGATCTCCCCAGATAATACCATCACACGCTCTCCACGAATGAACAGTGAGTGCTCGTCCCATGTCACTACGTCCTGGAGTCGGTCCCTCTGTTCGGCGTCGATGATGATTGTCGGTGGGCGCCCGGAAGTGCCGCTAGAAGCGGAAACCGCACATGTTCCGAAGACCAACAACGCCGTCGAAAAGAGCGAGAGCTTCATATTGACAATTTACTGGCGACCCGGCTCGGCGGCCAGAAAGATATGAGAATCAAGTGCCGTGCAGACGCCATATATGTCGACTGCCTCGATGGTTGTCGAGGGGGATGGATCCTTGAGCATTAGGCAAAAGAGTGGGATTCCACCGGAGACGTGGGTAACGAGTGAAATCTAGAGAAGTAGCGAACTCCTCTTCTCCTGGCTGCTGCAGGAGCAGGTCTCCCACGCAGCCGTCTGACTACTGGGCTACGGTGCCCTCTCGTAAGTATCGGAGCACTCCTATAGGTATGTGAACCCTGGGCAGCGTAGTAGTGAATAAGTTCGTTACCCCTCATTGAAGAGTAATTGAGAAGATTTACTCTAGAAAAGTCCGGAAGAACAGGTGCAACTAGCCTTGCATGCGAAACGATCGTCCGATGGTCGTGGGCTTCGAAAGCTTGGCTAAGCTCGCCGCACAGCCGATATGCAGGACACCCATACAAGCTTTGAAGGGCCTCGCCGGTTTGGCGCCATGGAGCCGTGCGTAGGATGATCACATGTCTTAATGTGTGCGATTGCAACTGCTGGGCAGGTTCCAGCACGAGAAGTGCATTCGGCCGGCCAGAGAAGGCAGCGGATCCGGCGGCGCGATGCTACCGAAGTGCGTATGAGAGTCTCATGTACTGCTGCCAGACAATGTAACTGAAGCATCCGCTACTACGTGATCCGAATGAACTATTCGAGAGGCCAACAAAGAACTCAACTGCCGAGGATCACGAGCTATCGATGCCGGTTTGTTGACGACATTGAGCCAACCCATTCTTGCATGTTAGTCGTCGTCACGCTGAGTGTGACCTAGTGGTCAGTCGCTGCTATAGGGACAATAGGGTATCGTCTTAGACCCATCATACGTAACAACACTTAGACGATTACCCAGTCGCTCTCCTCATCAGCCGCGGGCGCTGGAACTGGAGCGGTATTCTCGACGAAGCCGACCGGAAGTCCGTCCTTTTTCCAGACCTTGCCGTCCTTCATAACGAAACTTACCTTTCGCAAGGCGCCCCGGTCTTCTCTGGGGTCCGTCTCTAGGGCGATGATATCGGCACGATAGCCCTTCTCAATAGATCCAAAGAAGAAACCGCACTTCTCCCTGCCGCAGGCCTCCCATCCCCCAACCATGCATGCTTCCAAGACGTCTTCCATGCGTAATCCGGCCTTGAGCATGAGCTCCATTTCCAAAGCACCCTCTCCATGAGGAAAGGCACCAGTGTCACCGCCAGCAGCGAGACGAACCCCTAGGTCGTGTGCCCTCTTGACCCTCTTGAGGACATGTTCGAAGTCTGGCAGGGACCGCAATACTGCCAGAGTCGGCACAAAGATGGTTCCGTGCCGTCGCATCTGGCGGAGAACGTCTTCGTTGCCTTCGTTGCAATGCTCGACGGTGTCGACGCCAGCCTTGATGGCCATGAGCGCGCTTTTCGCCGTAGTCGTGTGACATGCCACCGGCAGCCCGGCCAGTCTGGCTTCCTGGACAATAACATCCATCTCTTCCTGGGTGAACATAACCGCAGCAGGGTTACGGTCCGCAGGCGGGAACATGATCTCGTCCCGATTGGGGGCGATCGGAGGTGGGAACCGCATAACCTTCCGCCGGTAGTCGGCGTAGAACTTGATTATGTCCGCCCCGTCGCCCACACGGCGCCTGACTGCGCGTCTAACATCCGCAGGGCCATCACAGACATCGGCAATGCGTGGCGCGGTGGTCATTGAGTTCTCCTGGCGAATTTCGTAGGATCCCGTGCTTGCAAGGCACTCAGTAGCGACGAACAGGCGCGGGCCAGGCAACAGCCCGCGATTGACACAATCTCTCAGGTTCGCGTCGAACGACCGCATACCCTCCGTCCCCAAGTCCCGGTACGTCGTGAAACCGGACAGCAGCGCGAGGCGGAGATGGTTGGTAGCCCGAACTATCCTCTCGACGATGCTCTCGTCACGCTCCTGAACGATGGACGGAGCTTCACTAGGTGATGGTCAGAAAAGGAGGCCATATTCCCTCGCGGTTGATTCGCGGCTCACTCGTAGGAATGCAAGAAGACGTGCGTATGAGCATCGACAAATCCTGGCATGACAACCTTCCCGCGAAGGTCGACGTCACCTCGATTCACATTGATGTCACTGTCATCTTTCCTGTTGTAGACGTCGACGATGCTGCCTGATCTTGGGTCGACAACGATTGACGCATTGTTGCTGAACTTCTTGCTGCGCGAGTTGAAGAGCAGCGATGTGTGCACTATCACGCGGGACGAGGGTGTTTCGGAAGCCATTTGGAGGTCTACGATGTTAACAATGACTTGGCGCGTCGACAGAACAAAGTTTAAGCCTCTTTGAAGCTTGGGCAGTGCCTGTGGACTACGGAGGCGGTGAGACAGCGTGTCTCTTCATGCAGGAACCGATGAGGAAGCGCGTGGCATCGCAAACGCCTGGAAGATACCGATAGCTGTGCGGACGATAAGCTACTCAGTCCCGTGTATCCGTTTCTTCAGGCGGTAGGTTGGAGATTGGCCGTAGCCGTAGAGGGCTCTGATGCTGACGTGCCAGTTCGTGTGGCTTAGACTGCAGGGTATTCGAACTGGGGCTCGGGAGGCCGCGCAGAAGTGGAGAGAGCAAACCCGGGGGTTAAGCTACGTCGCACAGTGTGCATTCTCCCTCCTTTCTCCCTTGTCATCTTTGGGGTCCGAGACTGAAGATACGCGTTCTCGCCAAAGAAAAAAGCGCCAGCTTGCTCGGTCAGGCGTAGCGAAAGGACCTACGACGTGGACGCAATTCGCGAATGTGAGTACTACTTACTGTAAGCTAGAGAAAGCACTGAAGCAGCGGGGGCTCGGGGGCCGCCGGCATAACCGGCATGACGGTTCCGCAGGCGTCCCCCTTTCGGTCAAAGGACTTTTTGCTTCTCCATCTGCATCGTCCCCGGCTCCGGGTAGAGAGACCCGTCCAATATCGACCCGGGATGTGGGAAGAAGAGGAACCCATGACATCGACCACAATGATGGATTGGGGCGCGGTTACCAGCGAAGAACGTTCCGAATCTTTGTTTTGCTGGGCGAAACAATTTCTCCTTCCGGCGCAGGGTTTTCGCCCATCAGCGGCGCTGGGGCTCGTCTGGAAATCGGCCGCTCGCTCAATGACGCACGGGGGCGGCCGTACTATGGTGTATGGCAACAGATCAGGCCAGGCCGAGCATCCGACTCCGACGATGGCGCGCCACAGGAGGTGAGTCCTCAAGACGGGGGGGATTCAGTAGCATCACGCTGCAGGCTCCAAGACCTCTGTGAACTTTGAAGCATGAACACCATCTCGGGGACGGAAGTGACGTCGGCCGCTGCAGAGGCAAATTCTGACGGGCCAGTGAGGCGAAGCGTGAAGCCGAAGATGGGCCCTCGTCGCTCGATCCCTTGACCGATAAGACCCTTCACATATTATCGACACAGATCCAAGAGTCTTGGGCGGTGAGTGACCGACGATTGCCGACTTCTGGAAGTTGTGTGGAATCCGGATTTTGGCACAAGAAGACCGACAGGAATGACGAATGCTGCGAATGGGGGGCCGGGGCATGGTGGAGTGCATATCATCGGCTTGGAAGACCCTGAAAGGGATGTCGCCGGGTTTTGCTGGGCAGAGGTGGAGGAGGAAAGGACGGGCCAAGGAGCGGCGGGTCGGTGCTCAAAAATAGAGACAAGATCGGCCCAGAGCAGGCATGTTGCATTGGCGTGGGTACTGTTGCTGTTGCTGTTGCTGTAGCGGTATGCGATGCAGTGCAGAGCATCGCATCGTCCTTCTGTTGACAAAAGGTGTTGCTGGTGAGATGCCGCAGGAACAGGAGAGAAAGTTTGAGCCGGTGTACTATAGTATTACACCACGGGCGAACTCTCAAACCGGGAAGCAGCGGCCTGCGCTCCCCTTCCTTTTTTGGGGGTGGGAGAAGCAGACAGAAACTGGCAGCCGCCAATGCATCGTCATTGCCTCCGCTAGGACAGGACTGCTACAGTGCTACGTAGCGCCTGCCTCAGAAACTCGGACAGTCAGATGCGTACCTGCCTACGTGGATGCAATAGACGCAGACAAACAGATAGACAGTTAGACTACTGGGTACCTAAGCAGATGGACGTTGTTTATTTTTGGAGCCAAGTCTGCTGATGAATTTGCAGACGCCAACTAGGTAAGATCGTGTTGTTGCATCTCCTGTCTCGTCGTGCCTGCAGGAGTCGCGAAGGAGAGGGCAGAGGCAATGGCGCATGCAATGCAGTAGTACAGCGTGCAGTCCTACAAGCGACTCGCTCTCTGGGCCACGCAAGGCCTAGAAGGGGCCGTTTTACCAACCGCCCGGCCGCTAGAAGCCGCTGACAGTTATCAGTTGCTGGGCTGTTCCACTTGCCTCAGCGCCTCGGCCGCATTTTCGGTGCAGAGAAGACAGCCCAAAGGGCCCCAAACAGCCCACGGAGGCGTCTGGAGCTGCCCAAGTTGGTCAGCAACGACACAACCACTGGCTGCCTGCGTGTCGGTAGTGGGGCCAGTCAACATTTACAAGCCTCTGAGTGGCTGCAATACCGATCGTCGTCCACCTCCATCCATTGTGCCCATTCAAAGGCTCGTCCCTAAGGCCAATCAGACACCGCCATCGTGCATCGGCTCGACGAATCTGAGATGGCAGACAGCGACAAAAACCTGAAGACTGAGGCACACACAGACAGCACCGCCTCTCGGCCGCCACCACGTTGTCCCTTGCACCCACCACCACATCGCATGGAGTATCTCTGTCTTTCTCTCTCCTCCCTCGCTCTCTCTTAGGTCCCTGAACCAACTGCCCGAGCAACGTAGCGCAAAGCGGGAGGTGTCCTGGGTTTCCCTTTGATTGACGGTGTGGCCCGGGAAGAAGCCAAGAATCAGCCACCACACGGACAGTGCGACGGAGAGAAAAAAGAAGACGAACCCCACCAGCGGCCCCCCTCCAGCACCCCCCAGCGCCCCCCAGCGCCCCAACGCCCACCACCAGCGCCTTAGAGACCCACCTAAGACCAGCAGACCCCTGCTCCTCCTCCTCCTCCTGCTCCTGCTCGCAATCGCCCTGTGCTTGGTGCTTGGCTTGCGGTTTTCCCTCTCGTCACTTGGCACCCGGCACCTGCACAAGTGGTGTAAGGTGGTGTACGTACCAGCGCCAGTGGCACTGACCAACGGCAACGGGGCTCACTGACCACCCTCGTCCCGGCTGAATACGAGTCTTGTTTTTCTGGCCTGCCCGCCCGTTCCACGCCGGCCCAGAGTCCTGCAACTCATCCCATCCTGTCCACCACTTGATAAAAACCATTCACTCGCTTGTTTTCCTATTGTGTCACTTCTCTCGCTTTTCCCTTGAGTTCTACCTTCCTTCTCATTAACATACGAAATTGAAAATCCGAATTCACCTCCTGCCTCCGCCCCGCAGTTTCTCGGTCGCTCCCGCCAAGAGGTACCCGTATACAACACACTCGCTCTCACCCGACCGTCCCGATTCCTCCACGAACCCGCCCGTGACTGCCTCCTATTTTCGTCTCCACCGGTTCAGGGCAAGAACTTTCCGAGAATTCCAGACGACTCGATCTCGCCACGCGAGTTTACGACAAAAACCACCAAATTTGGCTGTCGGCACAAAATAAGGGTCTTCTTCGATTCCATCCGACGATTTGAGGGGGAACACGCGAAAGTGCGAAATACCTGAATAGCGGCATCGTTACCGATATCGCGAGTATTACCACCCCGATAACTGGTTCGAGTTTTCACCGACCTTTGCCAATCCAACAATGCAGCCCACGCGCGTTCTCCAGCTCTTGATGGTCGCCTCCGTTGCGCAGGCATCATGGCTCAACTTCAACAAGGCCGAGCCCCGTGACGAGCTCATCAAGAGACAATCAGGCACCCCTAGTGCCGCCGAAACCACAACCTCAGCTCCCGCGACGACAACGTCGGCAGCGCCAGCTACCACCTCTACCTCAGAAGCCGCCGCCGTCACGACGACAACGTCCGCTGCCAGAACCACGTCTACGCCTGCCCCTATCAGCAGCGCGACCTCGCCCCAGGCCTCATCCACTCCCCCGGCCGCGTCGTCCACTCCTGTCACATCAGCAGCCGGCACCACATCGACTGCCGGCAGCAACAATGAGGCCTCTTCGACCGGCGGCGATGCCGCTTCCTCTACTCCTACCACTACCCCCGAACCTGTCACGTCTACCATCCGTACCATCATCAAGACGACCAACGCTGAGGGCGTCGCCACGTCTTTCACCTCGGAGGCCACCGTCACCTCGACGCCCGGCCTCAACAACTCCGGTTCCAGTGACTCTTCGTCTGGCATGTCCACCCAGACTCGCAACACCGTCATCGGTGTTGTCGTCGGTGTCGGCGGTGCCATTGTCCTGGGTGCGCTCGGGTTCGTCGCTTGGAGGATCTGGGGTAAGAAGAAGCAGGCCGAAGAGCACGACGGACTCATGGAGTACAACAACCAATACGGCAACGAAGCTAAGGTCGAGTCCGGCGCCGGCACCAACCCCCAGAACAACGGCCGCACGCCCTTCCAGTCTACTCTGGAGAGCTACCACGCACCGAGCCACCAAGTCAACGCGTCATCCAACTTCTAAAAGGCAGAGACGCGTCGGTCAAGGATGTGACGATTGTTGTTTGTTGCGGAAGAAAGCGTTGATTCCCCACGGTCTCTTGCCTCACGAAAGGCACAATACTTATGACTACCTCTTGTTTTTCCCGCCCATATTGCGGGCGGCTCGCTTTTGTCATCGCCGGTCACACGGAGTTTCGGGCCACCATGGTAATTGAAGTACCATGGCAGGCATGGTTGCATATCGCAAGGTCTCAGGACTAATGTGGATAGAGCTTATGGAAATAGAGCAGAGAGCAGAGAGTCCCCCCCTTCATTCTTTTTGTCGGCTGGGCTTCAGGATGATCATTGTCGAATCGTCGCCGGCTGGGTTTCAGTCGGGTCGCACGTCAGGACAGGGCATCGGCACCAGCAAGGAGACAGAAACACAGAGACAGCCAACCTGACGGACAAAATCCTCCTGGGTTCGCAGGCTTGTATTTAGTTCAGATACACCTTTAATACCAGGACCGCCAAAATTATGGGATCAAACGTATGGATACGCTCTGTGAGAATCGGTCGAGCCTCAAGTGAGAAAGAATGTGAGATGAGATTGAGGTGAGTGAGAGCGCTGCCCATGAGGGGGAGTCGGCCTCCCACAGAGTTCACCCCATCCCATCGCCCCCGCAAACTCTATCCCGTAGACTTCATCCGCCCATGATCGTCCGTCATTCCGAGCTGCCATCTGATGAACGGTGGCCCCGTAGGATCGTCCGTCCCCCGGGAGGCCATCCCGTCTGGGCACGCGGGAGGGTGGGCGCACGAGCAACGAGCGCAAAGACTGATCACGTGGGCTGCTGGGACGCGGTTCCCGTAAGATTGTTGGAGTCTCAGCGGTGTTTCGGGTTGCGGTGGTGTGAGGTGTTGCATCCCGGCGGAATTTGTGGGCGGCGGTTGGAGGGGAGGGGAGGAGGGGGTTTATCTTTGACGTTTCAGATTTCGCCCATTCGGATGTCGCTCGCCCTTCTCTCCCTCTCTCTTGCACCTGCACGTTATTCGACCGTTTGTTAATGCTAGGGGAGAGTTTAATTCCTCCGACCTTTTCCCTTCTCTTCTTCGCATTGTGTGACCTTTCGTTGATTTTGCTCTGTCGCCAATTCTGCCCCTCTACATGATCGTGCGCTCGTTGACGACGCGACCTATGACCACGACCCGAAGAGGTTGAGCCTCGATACGAACATACGCCTTTAATCCAAGTCCGATGCGTTGTTGAAGTACGTGGAAGAAGAAACGAGAGACGGGAATCCTCGAAAAGAAAAGAAGAGAGGGCTGAAGGTTCACGACGAAACACCCCGCGCGCGCGGCTTACACAACGTCACCGAATAGCGTCCTACAGCCACGCTTTTCATCGACTAATATCGAGCGACCGCCCTAAAACCACACTCACCGAAAACGATGAAGACGATAGCGGTCCAGGTCTGGTGGGCGGCGACGCTCGTGCTCTCGGGCGCCGGCGCGAGGGCGCTGGACATCAGCGACGAGCTGGGCATGGGGTGGAAGATGGGCCTCCTGCCGCGGCAGGCCGGCTCGCAGAACCTGCAGACCTTCACGGGGGCCTTGGGCGGCGTGAAGGCGTCTCCGGTACGTTTGTGATGGAACGATTCCCGGGTGTTTGGCTGGTGAGCTTTGCTCGTTACGGGAGTCGAGTTTGTGGACGGCGTGGCTTTCGTTTTGTGGCGGCCGCGCTTGGGTTTCAGGATCCGGGGTCTCGTGTGGGAAGACAGTTGGGGGAGTTTGCTGACTTTGCGGTGACGCAGATTACGAAATCGAACAATCCCGATAGACCGTTCGAGGTCGAAGGAGACACCTTCGTGAGTTTCTACTCATCTGCTTGAAAGACAGCAGAAGCGTCTTTGGACGGACCGGGCGGCGTGCTAATGGCTTTTGACCAGCCCGACTTCTCGACCGCGGCCAACAGGGCGTGCGACAACCAGAAGAACAAGTGCTCCGAGGCGGCCAACAACGGCGCGCAAAAGTTTGACGTGTCCAAGTGCGACGAGCAGGCCAGTAAGTCGCCACCCTGGAATGTTTCCAATGGAGAAAAGAAAACGACAGTGGAGCTGACACGGTTGGCAGCCGAGTGCAAGGCGGCCGGCGACTCGACGACGAAGCAGAGCTTCGGCGAGCCGGTGTTTGCGGGCACGGATGGAAACTTTGACATCTTTTGCGATCCTTGAAGGGCAAATACTTACGAACGATGTGTTTGTGTCTATGCTTTGTTGCGATGTATGAATGCGGTTATCTCGCCGATGGCGTGTGTATATGGGAGGGGAAATTTAGGAGTTGAGAGACAGAGAAACGGAGAGAGTGCAGAGGAGATTTTTAAGAAGCAGCAACCTCGAATCTTGGAAACAATAAGAGAGAGGCCGAGAAAGAGACGGGAATGTGGGTTGTACATGTTGACTAGGCTTCTTCTTTCCTTTTCTATGGCGTTTTTTGGCCCTCGAAGCATGAGCGAGGTTGATATCCGGCGGGTGTCGTGCCCGAAGATAGGTTTTCTCGAATGAAATAATGTCACTACAACGCCGGAGGATGTGTTTTATTTGACTGTCTAGTTAGATCGAAGGTTCTGACAGATACTCTAAATGCCCTCAGTCGCAAGCCTGGTCATCGCGGGCCTGAACCACAGGTCTTAGAACCAGAGAGGTCGAGATCAAGACCGGCTTGGGGTCATCAGCCCCAGTGGACGTGGTTAAGTATCCATATACGCGTGGGATTTTGCCCATCCGCCTCACTTTCTTCGCTGCGAGAGATGATGGCCATTCCATCTAGAGGTAGCTCACGAGCGAATCCAGACCGCAGACATCTCCATCTTAAAGGCATTGAGAAAAGATCGTCTTAGAATTTTCACCCGCTAGTAAAAAGAACGAACCGGGAAACACCCTTGGGCGAATGATTGCAGTTATGACTTGGCAATAACAGCCACATGATTTTTAATATCGCGAGTCCGGGGAACAACCCTCTTCAGGAATATTTTTGCCCCAAGCTCCTATGCCCCCCCGGTCTGTTTGGCAAACGCGTTTCTGTCCCAGGGAACCGCGTTCGGGGCGAGAGACAGGTGTCTCGGTCTTGGAAGAACAGAATTTGGGATTTTCCCATTCTTTCGCATCTAGTGCTGGCCAGGCAAATAGTAGATGGGAACATCTGTGTAAACCCACATACGAGACGTCAAACGAACAGTAACTGATCTCGTCATCTTTCCGGGCGTGCACGCAGATCCACAGCCCGGGAAAGAGACCGGACGCTCGTGGGAGACCGAATATGAGTCGAGATGGTTAACGTTTTCTGCCGCCTGATCAACGGGCTTCTACCGGATCTACGGAACTGGAAACCTCCCTTTAGACTCTGAGGATCTATAGGTTTTGATGCTGGTGCGTGCCTCTGTTGAAACAGCAGATGCATCGGACAAGGCGGAGAAACACCGTCAAGGCGGAGGATACGTGCGACAAGGTGGTGTCTTACGGTCACTTATACTATTCGTATGCGGTTCTGCAGTCGTGGAAGGGCCCTTTTATCTTCGACTCCTTTCAACTAGCTCATGACAACTTCCAGATGAATAGCGATGCAGCGAGTCAAGCGGGCAGGCGGCCACCAGTCCGAGGGACCAGATCCCGGCCATCCGTGACTACAGCGGATGCCAAAGACGATGTGACCAAGGGAACGCGTGCTCCGATGGCCGATGGACATCGCGGGCCGCGGTTGGTAAAATACGATGTCGTCTAAGGAATTCAAGCGGCGGGGGTGGCTACTCATCCCACGGAAATCACCCACGGCTGCACAGTGATGCAAGACGAGCCGGGGAAATCAAGTGGATTGTTAGGAAGTACTTTCGTTTGCACTTTGGTTTGCGTGTGGAAACAAGTAGTCGACATCTTAAGCCCCAGGCGAGATTAGGCTGGCCATAGCTCGCCTCGAGGAGCGGCGGGGACGCTCATTAAAACAAACATGGACCACTCGCTGGACCACCTGCGACCTGTGCCGTTGGCGTGGGCTAAAAGACACCATCAGGCCGGCCTGTCCCTGGCACGTATCGCCGGTCCATCCTAGTGGAAGGCACCGCCAGCCGAACAATTGGAAGGGTCTGCCGTCCGCCTTCCTCTACACCGGGCTCCGCAGGCATTCCAAAGGTTAGCGTACTACACCGTGGGGCCAGATGATTAGGTAAGCCCCACCAGGTAACACGCTAACCTTTGCAATGCTTGCGGAGGTGTAATTCCACAGGTGTCGACTTTTCTTCGCCAACCACAGGGTCTGGATGAGAGAGAACATTCTGTTAAGAACCAAAGAAAAAAAAAAAAAGTGTCCGTTCCAAGGCGCTCCGCAAATGGAACCTACCTGATGGTGCCAGCTGTCTTTTTGTCACCAGCAGCCCGGGATGCACCTTTCATCAACATCCAATCTTGTCGTGCCACTGATGCCGGGCCCCACGAAGGCGACCCGGCGAATCCCCGTCCGTCCCATCACATCGCATGCTGTCGCATCCCCCCTCTGCTCCGCGCACCCGTGCCGGTGCAGATTGACGGATGCCTCCGTGGTGGGTGGTGACATTGACTTAACACACATTGGTGCCGTGGACGAGCAGCTCTCGGTGGCTCAACAAGTGGATGGTGGTGAGATGCAGCTACCTAGAAACGAGAACGCACCTACCTTTCTTTGGTAAGGTTCTGGCGTACTGCAGAGAGCGTTTCTTGCCTCAAGGTACCCGAGACTGGCCACTCCAGGATGTCTACCTGTCCAGTACCTAGGCATCAAAAGAGGCGCCTGCAGGATTGCCCTTCAGGATGAGCAACAAGTATGATAGGGCACTTCTCCCCAGCTGGGTACCTGTTCTGTACCCTCCGCCCTCCGTGTCTCTCCTCTCCCGTCTGGTCCCTGTTCCTTGCCTCTGCATGCACCTTAACCCAAGTGCCCGAGGCCAGTACTGGTACCTGGCGCATAAGAAGATGCATGGGGAAAGGTACTTGGGTACCTCAATCTCGAGTCACCGCACCTTCAACCACCAACTGGCAGTCTGCTGGCCTTGAATATGATCCAATCTCCAGGTGGTATCCGTACACCCAGAGGGACTTTCCTTGCCTCGCCTTGGCTTGCCTCGCTGTCCTCGCCTCATCTCTCCAGTCCTTGCGCTTTGCTTTGCTGTGCATTGTGTGCATTGTGTGCAGTGCAGTGCTGTGCTATCCTGGCCTGTCCTGCTTCTGACCTCCCTCATCCTCCTGACACCTCGCGTCACACCAAACCCACGTCGTTGTCGTCTCTCTCATCCTATTCTCCCTCTCGCTCCTCCATCTCTCTCCATCCCCCCACCCCGAATCGACGTCCTGTGAACTCGTCGAGATCATTCCTCGTCGTTGTCGAGCTCGAGCTTTGATCCGATGCGTCCGGTACCCGCGAGCCACCGTCTTTCCGCCTTCATGTCGCTCCTTATTCGATAATCTTCCACCCCCAGTTCATTTCTGCAACGAACCCCCCGTTCTCTAATCCCTGAACCGGGGGTCACCCTCTCCAAATAATACCTTATTCTCTTTGCTACTGCCTCTTGTCCACACCCGCCCAGGAAAAATACGCGTCGCGACCGAAGGACAAAAAAAAAAAAAAAGACGGACCCAAATATACACACAACTTGTCCCCAATCACACGGGCCGCCTAACCTCCACCCCCTTATTCTGTCAACAACCACGACAGCACCGTCCGTTCCCTTTTTTTCTTCTCTCGCGGCCCTGCCTTTTTGTTTGTGCGTGCCGTTGCGAAGAGAGGGCTGTTGATCAAAGGGTCCTCGACGCGAAATCAGAGACTTGGCTGCAGACGACCCCATCGTCTGCGCTGATCTCACCGTGGTAAGCTACCCACGCACCTCACCTTGCCAGCATTCCTCGCCGTGTCATGATCGCACGCATCTGCATTCAAGGAACGCCACACTGACCACGGGCTTTTATTCCCGATTCATCTAGAGTCCCACGAAGACGTCTTCCCAACAGCAACCACCCTTCTCCCCTCCTGCTGCACCAGCACAGGACGGCCCCGAACCGAGTCGGCCATCATCCTTCATTTCGCCTCCGACCTCTCCCGCCCTTTCGTCCGCCTCCACCGCCGCCGACGGCGAGGACCTAGGGTCCTCCCCTGTTCTGCCTCCGTTGCCCGCCCCGAGGCTGCCTGAGCGAGCCCGGGAGATCTTGAGGAGCCAGCCCAGCCCCCAAGAAGAGGAGAGATACGTGACCGCCAGCTGGGGCTCGCCTTACTCGACCGAAGAGACCCAGAATCTTCGCCGCCAGAGCTTCGGCAGTGACCAGTCCGAAGACTCGCCAATCCATCATCTGGCAATCAGCACCCCCTTCCTTCGTCCTCCCCCTGCGCTTTCGCTCGGATCGGACGAGACCCCCGAACCCTTTCTCAGCGCCGCACAAGTCCTCGCCAACCGCGCCCGACGACCTGCCCGGCGACTCACCGAGGATTGGATTCGCCAGCACACAGCCGGCGAGAACTCGGAAAGCCGCCACTGGCTCAGCGACGGCAGTGAGCACTCTTCGTTGAGCGGCTCAGGATCTGGAGACGAATCTACGTGGCACGATAAGGAGACCTCGCAGACCCCGAAAGCGAACTCGCGTGGCCCCCATCTGACACCGCGACACCCTCGTACGCGCTCGAGCGCCGAAACCCTCAAGCCGGAAGACGTGACGTCGCAAGCCGTCACGCCCGCCGCAAGAATGGAGAGCCCCGAGCTCCCCAAGGCCGACCTGGCCTCAGACCTGGCCATTCCCTCAACACCCAGGAGGAGCGTCAGTGCCACCAACGGCGAGCCTGTAAGGGCACCCACCACACCAATGCGCAGCGCGTCTGCAAGAGTCACGATAAAGGAGCCGACTATGACGCCACGAGTGAAGAAGAAGGTTCCGTGGAAGGGCAAGAATATTATGGTTCTTCTTCCCCGAGACGACGAGCGGGGACGTTCCGGACATGCCCCTAAGCCCCTGAACCAGTCAGAAACCGAGCGCATGTTTGCGTCGTGGGAAGAGCTTGGATACGACATCAGCGGATTTGACTTGGACGCGGCCGAGGGCACCTGCCAGGAACCCAATGGCTACTCACAGAGCAGGGACGGTTGGCCCACGGCCGAGGATATCATCAGAGAGCGCGCACAGCGTGCGTACAAGGTTACATTGCCTGATTTGAACGGTAAGCAGCGCAAATGTAATCCGTATTTCGCCATACTAACTGCCCCTTCACAGCTTGGAAGAACTACGTCAATGAGCTTAACGAAGCCAAATTGCGAGCCCTCGGAGTATCGTTCGGCGATGACGACCCACCCGCGCCTTCAATTTCGCCCGCGGCCTCGCAGCCTAGCAGACAGGCGTCGGCGCAATACCCGCCTCTGCCGTTCTCCCCGCCGCTCCCCACCTCTTCCGCGTCGAGCAATCACGTTCCGGGATTCCCTTTCCCGTCGCAGTTCATGCCTGGTCATCGGTCTTCCGCGACGCAAAGCCCCGGCATTGCGTCGCCTGTTGGATTCGGCAGCCACCCGGCCAAATACAACGCCCGACAGTCCATCTCGGTCCCGATGGGTCACTCGCCCTTCCAGCTCTCAAACCAGCCTTCGCCGCTTGGCTGGCCCTCGCAGCACAGAACGGACTCGCCCTCCTTGTTCAACGGAGTCCTCTCCCCCGTGTCTCCCTTTACACCCGAGGGCTTTGCGGCTTCTGGCAGCCCTGCGTTTAACGCCCATCAGCGCCACCAGTCGCTGCAGTACCCCATGATGCCCCACCAGTTCATGCAGCAACCCGTC
Organism: Colletotrichum sojae; assembly: GCA_014235955.1. Taxonomy (NCBI): domain Eukaryota; kingdom Fungi; phylum Ascomycota; class Sordariomycetes; order Glomerellales; family Glomerellaceae; genus Colletotrichum; species Colletotrichum sojae. The sequence goes on along the minus strand of WIGN01000100.1, from coordinate 68,342 downwards.
AGAGCATCCCCCCGCTTGCAAGAGGTGCGGGAGGACGAAGAGGAGCCCGTCGAAGAGCCCCCCGCGAAGCCTTCCGAGCCCGCGCAGCGAAACAGCGACGATCTCCAAGCCGAAATCGACGAGGCCGAGTATCACTTGGAAGAGCAGATGCGAAACGAGCTGGAGCACGAGGACTACAGCCCGCACAACGAAGAAGCTGCGGCGGAGCAACTCGGACAATTCGTCGACATGTCTCAGCAGCAGCCGCCTCTGTCCCACGCGAGAGACCCGTCCGTTCAGTTCCAGGAGTTCCAGCCTCAGCAGCTTGCGAAGCACGACGGCCCGGTGCTTCACCACCCGCGCCCGCACAGCCGCGGCCACTCGCTGTCCCAGAACTTCTTCTCTCACCACGACGAGAACAGGCCGCGTGAGGACAGCTTTTCTGGATGGCACGATGTCAATTCTCAACGGATCGACGAGGCTGCCGAAATCGAGACCAACCCGAGCAATCTGGGCACGCCTGTGCAAGACTTTAACCTCGCAACGCTCCTGCAGCAGCACCAGCGGTCCTTCTCCACGGCCAGCAACCCGTGGAACGATGCGGTCTCGAGCAACGACAACTCTGCCCGGAGAGGCAGCCATGCAAGTAAACCTTCGTTTTCCAAGCTCAACGTCAAGGCCCCCGAGTTCAAGTTCAATCCGGGCCACAACTCGAATTCCAACTTCAGCTTCGGTGGCAGCAGCGGCTTCCAGCCTACCGTGTTCCAGGCGGGCTCCTTTGCGCCGTCCATCACGTCGCCGTCAGCCAACTCTTTCGGCGCACAGTCCACATCGTCCAAGATCAATGCCGCGGCCCCTGTCTTCTCACCTGGTCAGAGCGATTTTAGCTTTTCGGCATCTGGCCCTAAGTTCCGACCGGATGCGCCCACGTTCACTCCCTTCGGGGCTGTTTCGGATTCGTTGGCCAGTCCCACGTCGGGCAGCGAGAGCCTCGGAAACCGTAGCTCGATTTTTGGCAATATTGACCTCGGCCTCACTGACGTTGTGAAGCCTCCCAAGAAGTCAAAGGCTATTCCAATTCTTCCTCCCAGCGACACGGAGAAGTCTGCTGACGATGGAGTGCGGGATGATGCGGATGGCCGTTTGATTGACGAGTCTCGTCTCAAGAGAGTAAAGGCATCCCGCGGAGACGGAGATGATGTGCCGATGTTTGCTGAGCCATCGCCCGAGCCCACCTCGCTGCAGTCCTTGCAGCCCGCATCGACGAAGGAAGAGCTGGATATTTCTAGGTTGGGCGACGAGCAGGCACCGACGCCGGCCGACACCACCATGTCTTCAGCTGGTGCTTCCGAGCAACCCACTGACTCCAAGGCTGTCACCGCCACGAGCCCCTCCGACACTTCGCCTGATCAGCAGCACAGCAACTGGGCACCCTTTGAACTTGAAACGAAGGATGAATTGCAGACCTTCCACGAAGCTCACACATTTGGCATCGATTCGTACAAGAAGGGCCACAACAAGTCGCTCTCTGCCACCGCCAAGGCCTTCGTTCCTGGTGGCGGCTGGGGTGCTCCTGCTCAAGAGACTGAGACTGAAGAGGAGGATGAGGATGAACGTGACAGAGAGGACACTATCGAGCCTATCATTCAGACCACGGAGGCCGCTCCCTCGCCTCCCCGAGCTCCTTCGCCATCCGTGCCGCAGAAGTTCACCGCTACCAAGGGCCTGGGTGCTTCGCGCTTCGCCAGCCCTCCCAAGCCTAAGGGTCTTGCGGCTTCTCGATTCGCTGCGTCACCTTCGCCTGCTCGGGAGCCTGAGCACGGCGAGTCTGAAGAGATTCCCGAGGACTATGTCGTCTCTGAGGCCGAGGAATACATCGACGAACCACACGACACTTCATCTCTCACTGTTGGAGAGCAGCAGGCTACCAGAGCGGGCGGCCAGCATGAGCCGACGTTCGAGGAGATTGATGCCATCATGGATCATCTCAACCAGAACGATCCCACTTTTGGCGTCAACAGGTCCAATGGCGATATTCCCAGATGGCCGCAAACCAGCCCGAACAAGAACATCCAGGTCACGCATACGTCGCCGTACCGCCTGCAGCCCGCTGCTCAGTATCGCAGCCGCACCTCGAGCCCGGTGCACCAGTACCACGGCCTTCCGGGAGACGCTTCCTCCGCCCTGCCGAGCACCGAGCTGGAGGATCCTTTCGTCGACCCTCCTCTGAGCGCCCAGTCCTTCGATGCTCCGATCACCAACTTGAACATTGGCAGTGCGGAGCCGAGCGACTGGGAGGGCGCATTCAGCGACGAGGAGCAGGCCAAATTGGAGCAGCGTGTGCAATTCTTCGATGGCCGTGTCAACGCAGCCGTCAGCGACCTCCTTGCTTCCCGTCTTGCTCCCATGGAGAAGGCTTTGCTTTCTATTCAGCAGTCTCTGCGCGGTGGCTCACGTAGGGCATCGTCATCTGTCCGCCGCAGTGTTTCCGCAGAAATTCAACACAGCGATGCCGACGATGAAGATGAGGAGCCTGCGCCACGCCGCTCGATGAGTCCCCGCCGCGACAGGCGTATGGAGCAGATCCGCGCCGCCGTTCTGGATGCATTCGCTGTGCAGCAGCGCAACCTGCCTCCGGTCCGCTCGCTCCCGCCCAGCCCTGCGGCAGCAGCCGTCCCTACCTCTGACGAAACCAGCGCCGCTGTCCTTCGTGCTCTGGAGGAAATGAGAGAGCAGTTCGGCACGTCCATGAGACTGGACTTCCGCGGCGAAGATCTTCGCAACATTGTCGAGGAGGCTGTCGAGAAGCGCATGCCCACCCCGTCCCAGCAGCCTGCTGCTGACCGTGACCACGACGAGGCCATCAACAACAAGCTCAGCGAGCTCCAAGCCAAGGTTATTGACCTCGAGGAGCGCCTCTACGTTGAGCAGTCCAAGGTCGAGAAGGAGGTTACCGATCGTCGTGGTGCCGAGGATCTCGCAGCAGAGCTCGAGCGCAAGCTGCAGGCTGCCGAGACGCGCGTTGAAGTTGAGATCATGAATAAGAGCATCTACGACGACCGTGTTAATGACCTCGATGAGAGGCTCAAGAGCCAGGAACAGCGCGCCCGGCAGGAGCTGGACGGCCGCCGAACCGCCGAGGATAGACTCTCCGAGGTCCAGCGTCTGCTCCGGATTTCTTCCGAGGAGGAGAACCGCCTTCGCGAGGTTGTTGAGGAGCGCGACCACAAGATCAAGGCTTTGGAGCAGAGCGCTTCCAAGCAAATGATGACCATGGCGCTCATGGAGGCCTCGCAGACGAACGCTACCCAGGCGCAGACTGAGCTCACCAACAGGATCAACCAGATGGAGGACGAGCTCCGAGGCTCGAGACAAGAAGCCAACCACTGGAGATCCGAGGCCGAGCGTGCCGTTGAGACCGCTCGACGACAGCAGGTTGACCTCAACGAGACCGTCACGGAGAACAAGCAGCTGCAGAAGTTCCTCGATACTCTCGGCACCCAGCTGCAGGAGAACGAGCGCGTCAGAGAAAGCTGGCGTGCCAAGTTTGGCTCTCTCCAGGAGGACATGGCCCAGGCTGCGCGCGACATCACGGAGGAGAACGCTCGTCGCACCAAGCGCGAGCAAGCTCTCGTGGCCCGCCAGGAAGTCCTTGACGCCAAGCTCCAGGCCGAGGCACGCACTCGCGAGCGTCTCGAGACCGAGATCGAGCGGCTGGAGAACGGCGAGCGCCAAGGTATGCGCGCCGTCAACGAGTGCAAGCGCCTCGAGGGTCTACTCGGCGAGATGAAGACGGAGAACCACAAGCTTCACCAGTCTGCTCTTCGCTACCAGCGCGAGTTCGAGGAGGCGAGGGAATCTGGCGCCAGCGAGGTCCAACGCACGCGTCTCTCGATGCAGCACCTGATCGACGAGGCCAACCACCAGGTCAATGTTGTCCGCGAGGAGCTCGAGGAGCAGATCGCCAAGCTCAGAGCCGACAACGATCAACTCAACATGGACAAGGAGACCTCCAAGGCCCAGTCTGAGATGATGGCCGAGGACGCTCAGACGAAGAAGGTCGAAGCCATCGAAGAGCTGAAGCGGAAGCACCAGAACGAGTTGGAGGAGCTGCAGTACCGCCACGAGCGGCAGCTCAACAACGCCGTCGAAGATGGCCAGAAGACCGAGCAGCATCTCCTCGAGCGTCTCAGTCTCTCCACCTCCAAGACGGAGCACCTGCAGGACCGCGTTGCTCACCTGGAGGAGAAGCTCGAGATCGCCATCGAGGCCGCTCGTGCTGCCGCCCAAGCTGCCAAGTCGGCTGGCGTCGAAACCGTTCAGCCCATCCCCGCCACCTTTGCCGCTGCCCCCAAGCCCGCCCCTGCGCCCAAGTCAATGGAGCTTCCCGAGAAGATTTCGCCGCAGGCCCTGCGCGAATCCATCATGGTCCTGCAAGAGCAGTTGCAGGCTCGCGAGCAGCGCATCGAGGAGCTCGAGTCTACCGTCGACAAGCTGGACCCTGAGGCTCCCACCAAGATTGCCAAGCGTGATGACGAGATCACTTGGCTGCGCGAGCTTCTCGCTGTGAGACACGGCGACCTGCAGGATATCATCCTTGCAGTCTCTGCCCAAGATTTCGACAGGGAGGCCGTCAAGGACGCCGCCATCCGCCTCAAGGCCAACCTGCAGATGGAGGAGCAAGAGCGCGAACGCGCGATGAACGGTGGATCGGCCATCAACCTCCCCAACATTGCGCAATCTCTCATGGGCACGCCCCGCGTCGCCCAGGCCGTCGGCCCGTTGGCTGCCGCCTGGGGCAACTGGCGCAAGTCTCAGCAGGCTTCGGGTGGACCCAGACCCTCATCCTCGAGGTCTGCCTTCAACAGCAACCACACTCCGTCCAGATCGACGGTGTCCAACTCGTCCAACAACAACAACAACAATCTCCTCGGTGGGCTTCTGACGCCTCCCGCCTCCGGTCTCCGCCAGACTCCGCCCGCCCACGCGGAAGAACCGCAACCGACGGCGTTCCAGACCACTGGTCGCCGCTACACGGCCCAGCAGCTGCAGGCAAGAGCGCGTGGTCCGTCTGTCACCGCCGGACCGTCCGGCTCGATGCCTCTGAAGAGCCCGCCCCTCCGTCGTCCTTCGAGTCGCTCCCAGCAACCCGTGACGCCTCCGATGATGCGCTCGAGCGCGTACGACTCGGACGCCCACCCGGGCGACTTTGACGACCAAGACTTCTTTGAAGACTAAAGAGTAATGAGTGGAAGGACACGTGGAAGTGGAGGATTTCCTTTGTCTTCGCGCCACGGTCGGTCTTTCTCACGCAGCATGCTTCTGAGCCCAAGACTGGACACACTAGAATGATGATACCCCCTTTTCGCAAGACTACAACCATCCCATCTTACTGAGATATTGGAAGGCTACTCGGATACACGAACGCCACTCAGGCGATGGATACACTACTGTCCTCCACTCCTTCGAGATCATTCAGCAAATGTCTGTTGTATCGTCTCGAGGTTGCAAGGAAGGCCTAAAGTAATTTTCCTTTGTTTTTTTTCCCGCGCATAACGGGAAACAAAATGACGATGAATGGAGGATGGCTATTTTTATTATCGGTGGAGACTTGTAAGCAGGTCGATTGCTCGCTCTTATGCTTGTGCCCGCTCTTTCTTGCGTGGCTACAATACGCACACATACAGAAGAGTATATAGTAATAATTTTGCGCACCCGATTTGGTTTTAGCAGCTCAATAGAGACTTGAAGGCAAACCTCATAATCGTTATTCTTCTATCGTCACGTCACTTGAATCCGTAGATCGTTCATACAAATGTACTTGAACATGTTTGAAGGGGTATCATTGGGTCTCCAACAAGAACCCATTTTCATTCAATTCGTATTAGAAAAGTGTTGAAAAAAATATGTTTTTTAATACAGAGACGGCAAAATCTGCTTTTTCTCCCACTCCACGACCGAACAAGGTTGCAGCCGAGGCCTCTCAAGTGCTGCTCAGGAGCTTCTCGACGGCCCACTTGACGGAGAAATTGCGCAGGTCCGAGTAGTGCTGGCCCACGCCGACGAACAGGACGGGGACGTTGGTGGCGTGGACGAGGCTGACGAGGGTGCCGACCATGTTGCCGACGGTGTCGCACTTGGAGATGATGAAGCCGTCGAGGGTGCGGACGGAGCCGAAGGCGGCGTTGAAGTTGCGGGCCTGAGCGACCGAGTCTGTTCCGACGAGGGCCTGTTTTGAGGGTTAGTTTTTGTAGTGTCAGAGCAGGGGGGGTGCGGATGGCTTACCTCTCCGACCATGAGAATCTTGTCGGGCTGGGCAAACTTGGCAAACTTCTCCAGGGAGGACATGAGGCGCTGGTCGTTGTGCCTGCGGCCGGCGGTGTCGATGAGGACGACGTCGAAGCCCTCCTGGCCCGCGAAGGAGACGGCGTCGCGGGCGACGGTGGCGGCGTCCTTGCCGTAGCCCTTCTGGTAGAGCTCGACGCGCCCTCCCTCGCGGGAAGTGAGCTCCTTGAGGTTGCGCACGTGCACGGCGAGCTGCTCCACGGCTCCGGAGCGGAAGGTGTCGCCGGCGGCGATGAGGACCTTGTACTTGTTCTGCAGGAGGAAGAAGCAGATCTTGGAGAGGTTGGTGGACTTGCCGACGCCGTTGACGCCGACGATGGAAATGACGTAGGGGCGGGCCTTGCGGAGGGAGGTGGCCGAGGGCGCGGTGATGGCGTCGATCTCGCGGAGGAGGTCGAGCGAGGACGTCGGCGTGAGCATCTTGGTCAGGGACGCCTCCATCGCCGACTGGATCTTGGCGCTGATGCTCTCGAAGCTGCCCGTCTTGGCGCCCACGAGCTCCTTCTCGACGCCCTCACACAGGCGCACGGCGGCCTCGCGCGCGACGTTCTTCTTGAGGAGGTGCTCCTCCATGCCCTTCATGGCCTTGTCCAGGTCGGCCTTGGTGAGCGTCTTGCCGCCGACGACGTTGCGGAAGAGCCCGCTGATGCTGCTCAGCCCGGAGCCGAGCAGGCCGCCCGAGGGCTCGGAGGGCTTGGCGGCGGCGGTCTTGGACTGCGCGGACGCGAGGATGTTGTGCACCTCGTCGTCGAGGTCCTTGAGGACGAACTGGCCCTTGGCCGTCTTGGAGCCCCAGGTGGAGGCGTCGACGCGCTCGATGGCCGAGGAGCGCCCGGCGGTGGGCTCGGTCTCGGAGTCGCTCGTAGCCGACTTCGGAGCAGCCGAGTAGTCGAGCTGCACGTCGTCCTCCTCGTCCGCCATGCCGTCGGCGTCCCACTTGCGACCCTTCTTGGTGGAGGACCTGGTGGCCGGGCGCGGGCGTTGGCCTGCGGACTCGTCGCCTGACGAGACTGGGTTCTGCGCCTTGCGCGCGCGGCGGGACATCTTCGCGACGGGGCCGGGCTTGCCGACGACGACGCCGGGGGTCGAGGGTCGCGAGGTGTTGGGAGTGGCGGCCGGGGAGGAGTCGGTCGTCGCAACGCCGTTTCCGTTTGCGCTGTTCAGGCCGCGCCCTAAAGGAGGTCTGTTAGCTTCGAGATACCCCGCGATGCGGCCGCTGCGAGCACGTGTCTTCTCACCTCTGTAGTGAAGACCCGGGGGCAGAGGAGGGTCATCGCCCAGATTTCCGGACAATGTCTTCTCTTCTTTGGCGAAGTCGGCGTCCGAGATGTTGGAGTCGCCTTTGGGTCCCGTCGTCTCGAGCTCCCGGATCTGCTGGTCAAAGTACTCATCGAACTTGTGGCACTCGACCAGCGTCGTGTGAGGTTTCGTCAGCTGCTCGCCGTACAGGTCGACGAAAAGGGTCTTGATGTTGTCCACGAGCTTGTCGATCCATGACAGGTGGAGGAGCGATCTGTAAACGGCCTGTCCAAGGTGTCAGTATCAGGCCTGTCGCGTCGAGTCCCCGAGGCCTACGGACCACAAAGATGACACCTAGTTCCTTAACAAAGGTATATCGGAGGGTATGTTGGTCGCGCTTATACGGGGGATTGCTCGCGGCGGATTGGCTGGAGGCGGCGCCGGCGTTCTTCTCCTCAATGAAGACGTCGGATATGAAGTTGTTGATGACGGACGGGTTGACCGGCGCATATGTCCTCGACCAGAGGACCACCCCGGAGGTGGTCAGGATCTCGAATGTGTCCAACATTGTCGTTTGCAGGCTTGGCGAGCTGGGTTTCCAGCGACAATTGACAATGAGTGGGAGGGAAGGCAGGAGGATCAGGAGAGCGACAGAGAGAGAGGGGAAACAGGGTCGGAGGCGAACTTCCTCGATGATCCAAAAAGCTGGCTTGTGGCGCAGACCCGTGGCCGATAAGACGGACGGGTCCAGACTCGCGCGCAAGTGCAAGGGCGATTTGGAGTGCTTGGGACCCCTATCGATAAGCCCTCGGAGCTGGGGATAATCCGTCAAGTTTCGCACTGTATTAGTCACTCACTCTAGCGACGTGTTTACAGTGTGAGTTCAAGCCCGGCCCCACCGATGACATGCGCGGCGGCCCAGGAAGTAAACACATTTCCATACGGATAACAGCTCCATCCACAAAGGGTGCCTTAGCTCTCAGCCCCCCGTCACGACGACCTCGAAAAGGGAGGCATCCCACCACAACCACGCGCGACGACTCTCCCCGAGACAACTCTCCCAGCTTTCCGAACACACCCAGACAGAAGACTCCCAGCGTAGAACACCGTCGTCGAACCGCCCATCATGCAGCGCCCTCAAACGTACGGCCAGTCGCCGCCCCTGCACCACCCCGTACCCCAGCACGTCTCGACAGTCCCGCAACTGCGCTCGCCTCCCCCGCCGGTGTCGCAGTCGCAGTCGCAGCAGAGCTATGGAAGCCCGTACCAGCAGCAGGGCGGCTCGAGCGGCAACGTGTTCGGCGCATACGGACAGTTCATGAACGACCCGACCGCGCAGGTCGCCGCCCAGTTCGGGCAGACGGCCTTCAAGCATGGCCAGGAGTACATGGAGCAGAACGTACGTCGGACTCTTGGCGTCGCACGGAGGAAAACCTGGCTTCTTCGCGCGCGTGTTCGTCGTGGTCGTTACTAACCTCGCCCAGTTCAACCGATACGTCAACGTCAACGCGCTGAAGCACTACTTCAACGTCTCCAACTCGTACGTCATCAACAAGCTGTTCCTCGTCCTCTTCCCCTGGCGGCACAAGCCCTGGTCGCGCAAGCAGGCCGTGGGACCCAGCGGGCAGGAGGGTGGCTACCTGCCGCCGCGGGACGACATCAACAGCCCGGACATGTACATCCCCGTCATGGCCCTCGTGACGTACATCCTCCTCTCGACGCTCGTCGCGGGCCTCCGCGGCCAGTTCCAGCCGGAGCTCCTGGGATACACGGCGTCGACGGCGCTGGTGATAGTGATTGCCGAGATTATGGGCCTGAAGCTCGGCTGCTACCTCTTGAACATCTCGAACGACTCGCAGCTCTACGACCTGATCGCGTACTCCGGGTACAAGTTCGTCGGCATCATCGTGACCATCGCCGTGGCCGAGATCTTCAACGGCGGCAAGGGCACCGGCGGCTGGATCGGCTGGTCGGTGTTTTCCTACACTTTCCTGGCCAACTCTTTGTTTTTGGTAGGTCGCATGGGCGCTCTTACTTGGTGGACGATGGCGGCTAACCCCCTTTCGCAGATGCGCTCCCTCAAGTACGTTTTGCTGCCTGAGAACTCGGCGAATGGCGCCGGTCCTATGCAGACGGGCGATTCCCGGGCCAAGCGCAACCAGAGGACGCAGTTCCTGTTCTTCTACTCGTACATTGTCCAGCTTCTTTTCATGTGGATCCTGTCAAGACCTTGAGGCCACTGCAAAAGAAGGACCACATCATGTCATGCGAAAAAGAAAATACCTGGGTAGGACGAGCGGGCCATATCAAAAAGGAGGCAATGTGAGGCGATGGGCCAGAGAGGCTATAGAGAAAGGAAAGGATACGCCGGCCACGGGAAGCGCATGACGATACTATTGCAAATGGCAACTAGCGCCGGGCCACTGCTGAGCTGTACGATAATGCGACACGTCACTTTTGTGTTGGGCGCGCAGGGATTTTGTTTGCTGTTCAACTTAAGGAGGCCAGGTGTGTCGTTTGGAGAAACGCCGCTTTTGTACCACGACGACGGGGGCGGCGGGAAGAGACAAGAAGCTCGTTGCCTGCAGCTTGAAGAACAGCGGCCAGGGAGGGGTTAGAAAGCGAATCATTCGAAACAGAAAAAAGAACACTTGTCAATACAAGTCTCGATTAACAAGCAACGAAAGAATACTTGGGCATGCAGGTCTCGATTAGCAAGCCAAAACAGAACACTTGTCAACATCAAACCGGTCTCGATTACGAGCCTCCCGATGAGGATTGTGGAAACCGTGTAAAGCAAACAACACGCTATGCCTGGCGTATATTACGCCACTAAATGGCGTGAATTACATTTGCAAGTCACGGCCCGGAAGTATTTTCTTCAACGTCCTGCAGTTCATTAGCAAGCCATGGCTCCCAGCGCCGGGGCATGTGTCCTCTTCGCCGGGCCGGGAACACAAAGCCATCGGGTGCTGCTGCGAACCCCACATTTCGAGGCTGTCAAGTGTGACCGCGCTTGGCTGCTTGAAGAAAACGTGACAGCAAGCTCTCCAATCCCTTGCCCCTCATTAGGTCGTCGATCCGAACTTTGACCGGCCGCCCTCCCCCCTCCACAAACCGGGGGTTTGCAACACGTTCGTTCCCCACAAACCCCCGCCGGGCTCGACCATCCGGTGCTACGGAGATTCCGCCCGCCGGTTCGCTGTCCTGTGCCACGACTACATAATTATCGCTCGCTGACCGACGCCTATCTCCCGCAAGCCCCCTCCCCTCCTGCCCTTTTCTGGATCTCTGTTATACGAGTCGAGCATTTGGCGTTCTTTGTTTTGAGATATCTTCCTTCTTCGTCGACGTCATCGAAGATAAGCGTTTATTTATCTACCGGCGGTGTGACCCATCTCGAAGATCTCACCTTTTTTGGAAGCATCTCGTTGCCAAGACCTTGAAAAGTCTGCAAGTTTTCGGGCAACCTCGATTCCAGCTCATAAGCATCAACTCTGGGACCATCAAAATGGCGCTCCCTCCCATGGTCTCCGTGACGCTGCAGTCGGCTGTCCTCAGCGGCACGTCGAACCTGTTGGCACAGGCGCTGACGGCTTACAAATCTGATGTACGATGAGCCCAGAGAGAGAAGGAACCCTGACGACGGACGCGTCCGTGATGCCGCGAATGTCTGCTGCTTGACCCGGCGTCACGCTCGTCCGACTTTTCAATGCTGATCCGCGACCAGGAACAACTGGTCATCGACTGGGTGCCCGTCTTCCAGTTCATCCTCTACACCTTGATCAGTACGCCGCCCAACTTCATGTGGTGAGTATCAACCCCCGAAGAGGGATCTCAACCCTTTACCCCCGCCGTCCGTCACTGACGCCGCACAGGCAAGAGTTGCTCGAGCAGAGCTTCCCGGCTTACCACGCCTCCCCCACTAAGGAGGCCGTGGCCTCGGCGGCCGCTGGGGACGACAAGGAGCTGGACCGCGAGGCCCGTGAGAACAAGCTCGTCGAGCCCAAGCTCAACATCCGCAACACGCTGACCAAGCTCGTCCTCGACCAGACGATCGGCTCCGCGCTCAACACGTTCGCCTTCAGCCTCTTCATCGGCAGCATCCAGACGGCCATGGCGCGCCCGGAGCACCTGTCTGGCGCGGCGCAGTCGGCGGCCTTCCTCGTCTCCCGCGGCGCCGTGGACTACAGCCGCGTGGACTGGCGCGTCGTCGCGGCCAAGGCGCAGCTCGACTTCGTGCCCATCTTCCTCGCGGGTCTGAAGCTCTGGCCCGCTGTCAGTCTGGTCAACTTCGCCTTCATCCAGAGCATCGAGGGACGGAACCTGGTCGGCGCGCTGGCCGGTGTTGTTTGGGGTATTTACATGAGCTTGGTTGCGGCGCAATGAGCGGGCACGCTGAGGAATGTATATTGCCCGCTCGCATGGGTCCCGGGAATGTTGTATGAGAAGGCGATTTTCTGGGGACGTCCAAGTCGTGGACAGGATGAGACAAGAGAAATTGGTTTTTCTTTTTGGCTTCTCGCGGCACTCGCCGCGAAACGGGCGATAGAAGAGACGGGATGCCGTTCACCGTTTTGACGCATTCCGTGGTAATAGATTAGTGACATTTGGTTTTAGCCTCTTTACGAACACGGCGGGAGAAGTTGGAAGTCACACCACGGTGCTTGTGCCTTTTGTGCCTGCTTCGGCATTCTGATTGCCGGCACTCGGTTATCGGCCCGGTCGAGATATCGAGCAGTCGAGTCGAGCTGGGGACCCAAGCTGGCCGCTTCTTCAAGATTTGTGCTTTGCCGTTTGCTTTGGAAGGAAATCCGGTCACCAGGTCATCGCAAACATGGCTGGGAAAAAAGGGCACATGGGCAGCGGTCCCATGATATCAATAACCTGCTGCCATTAAGACGACGATTAGGACTTGCTGGTTGCCGTGGTAATCTCGGAGAACACATCGTTTGGGGGTTCGAACAATAATTCGGACATCATTCTCGACGTGGGCATAGTAGGTCTTTCTCTGCCTCCGCTCTCCCCCGGGCCGGACACTTGGCCGCGAAGCCAGCTTGAGACAGGTGACACGAATCGTATCGTATCTGAGAAATGCAGGTTGGAAACCGACACAGGTGTCGTAGAGGCAGCAAGGTCGTTTTCGTGCCAGCTTTCCCCCCGTTCCAAACACGGAATTCCTCTTTGTCCATGCTGCTCCCATCGTGCATGTGGTTGTCAGCCACGTTCCCGACGGGGTGGGAGGGCGTCGAGGCGTACCGACTACCAAGCATCGTGAACGACGGTTTGGGGAGCTAACTCGACGCGTGGTTCATTTCGCGCCGGCGCCACACTGGGGACTAGAGATAGCCATGTGGCTGGCTGAATGCCTCGCCCGCATGCGCCGCGAGAACTCCTTAGCCTCCTTGACTTGAGACTTTCTTTTTTTTTTTTTTTTTTAGCACGCGCTCTGCCGGCCGGGGGATGACGTGTGAGGATACGCCGGCTTTGAGACATTGAGCCAACGTTGGTGTGACGGGCCCTCGGAACGAAGCGTTTGGAAGACGCTGAGGGCGTTGATTGGGCGGGGGAACGAGGGGAAAGGGGGAGAATGTTCCTGCCCATGTGTAATATTGCGGTGGAAATGTTCCTGACACGCCAAGGTCCAATAGCTACTGGCGGTCCCATGGTGACATTGTTCTTGGTGTCTTCCCCTGGCGTCTATTTCGTCGCAAGTGTGTTGTCGCCCTGGATCCACGTTGCTGCTCTTCTTGCCTGGCGTATTTCGCCAACCCAGGTTCGTGACGTCCCATCTTCGTATCGTGGGAATCCTGGGGGCGTGTAACAAGACAGTCAGCCGGAACTCAAGTTCAGAAACGCATACTGCGTGTGCATGCTCAGCACAAAGAGTCGCGAGTAGTGGTGTCTCCCATGAGCAGACCACATGAGAAGACGGTGGAGCAGAAAGGTTTGCTTGGCAGCATGGGCGGATTGTGCCGATCGATTCGATGCAGGTAGCGTGTAGTTTCATACGACAAAACTGGGGCAATAGACTCCAGACATGCTCTTGTCTTTTTTTTTTTTTTTCCTCGCCATGTTTTGCGAAAATTAAAACGAACTGGGCAGGCTTCCTTCCTAGCGTCGTTTTTAGTTTTCTGAACTGACCATGTCGTCCGGAGCGTGCTCCTGACCTGAGGTGCACCAGGCGATCGTTTGATTGGTCAGAGGTGATTGGCTGCAGAAAGCACTCCCGAGCCTGCCTCTTTCCCTCTCTCTGCCGGGAAATAAGGGGGAACGCTGCATCGGGACATGTGACGTCACAGCCCGCTATGACGAAGGTGCTTACATCATGCAGGCCGGGATGAGATCTGACGACAGGTCCGACCGCGTCTGCGGTGACAACTGCGACCGCAACAGCAGCTTCGCTCTTCAACATCTCTCATCGTGTACACACACGGGGCTGAGGGATAAGAGCAGATTACGACGGCGAATGAGCCACGCTACTGGTGGAGAGGTCGGGCTAGCAATATTCCAAGGTAGTGTAGCGATGCGAGGCGGAGGGAAAGAAGTCCGCGGGGATTTCGGGGTGTGTTGTGGTGGGTGGGCATTGGATACTATGTAAGCTGGTTGATAATGGGGAGGATATATTGTGTCTCCACGTGTGAAGTCGGGATGACGTGGGGCGGAAACGTCACTGGCAAATGAGGGCGCTGCGGCGGTTGAGGGCAACCCTTACCTTGGGACTTGCTACCTAAGTTAGACGAGCTTCGACCACCACCACGACAGCAGAGCTTCTCTGATAGAGCCTAGCGTTCGGAGGGAGGAGTAAAAGAGGAAATGGTCAGTAGCGAGAGAGAGCCAACACCAACGCAGGACGGATCGTTTCTGACTGTCACGCAGGGCTTGCTTATGGGCACAGCAGTAGCGTCTGCTCGGCTACTTTCAGTTACCTACTGGTAAGCAGGTGGTAACCTACCTACTCGCCGGATACACTACGGCCCCCCACCGAAGCTTTCAGAGACATCCCGGGCAGGGGGTGGTGTGCCCCAGAAGCGCCGTGATTCGAAGCCGTGATTGGCCAGACGCCATTGATTCCGTGGTCCCACCAGCGGGACAGGTGCAGACTTGCACTGCGCGTTTCCCGTTTCCCTCTCCTCCTTCCCCCGTCCACTCTTTTTTTATTTTTCACCTGTCCCCGTGGCCGGTTTTTGCGCTCCTGCATTTTCCTGGCAGAGACACCGGGATATTGTACACATTGGACCAATTCGGACTGCGCTGTCACTCGGGTACCACGCCGAATCCTACATAATCTCACCAAGCAGGTCTTGATGGGGGAAGGCGGTCGCGGTTCCCGGCCGGGTCGGTGGCACCTGATCACGATCCGCGCGCCTTGACCTGCCCTGCTACTGGTACCTGTAGGTACTTACACTACTGCTGCTACCTATTACCGCTGCTGTTGCTGTTGCTGTTGCTGTTGCTGTTGCTGTTGCTGTTGCTGTTGCTGTTGCTGTTGCTGTTGCTGTTGCTGT